>OZ036002.1:5759876-5807376 GCA_964035015.1 Corallium rubrum
GTGATATTCTCGCTGTTTTTTCTTTAACTATGTAATTTCGGAAGAACCTTTTGCAATGTACCGACGAAGTACTTATTCGTTTAATGTATGAATATTTGTTTGGCGTAAAAAGTTGTACTATAAAGGAGGAGTTATGGATAATGACTCGATTTTTTGATGACTTCTATTGAGGGAAAATTTCACTACAAGATTTGAGCATGTTAACAGGTCGTCCACGCCTAGGAATTCAGGTATGTTGAAGATTATAATAGTGTGGTTATATCTTAAAGTTTTCATAAAAATCGGAGTTGATTATTTGGAGATATTGCGTTCGGATGTTAGGCATTTTTATGGTTTAACTCTTGCCTGTTTAGTTCCTCAATTGCTGCAAGAGAAGTAAACAAAACTTATAGTTTTGCCATGTTACGATTCTTAGTAATTATATCAATAACTTTATCGGTTTTTGAAGCATTAGAATAACTGTAAGCTGTAAACAAATTTTACTCTCCGATCAATTTATTAAAATACGACTTGCTGGGATGCATGTCGAGCGCATTATGTGATAAACTGTCGTCCACACCTTGTAATTTTGTCATCAGATAGCCAAGATGACTTCTTGTTTGGTTTCATTGAAAAAATGCAAATTGGAGTTGATTATTTCTTGATATTCAATTGGAAAGATGACCTACCAGCTAAAATACAATGCAAGATGTTGTCTTCTATCGAACATGGCCGAATGATAACGTGCACAAACAAAGATTTCCAAAGACTTCTTGCGTCATTTCTCTTGCGAAAGCAACGGTACGGTTCATATTTTTCAGCAACATATTTGTTCATGTTTCAGCAACGACTCCGAATTTTTGGGAGTAACACCAGAGAATATATTAGCTGAATCCACTGATATATCGTATGGCTCGGCAATTTCATCCACGTCCTCTAAAACTCAACTCAGAGACTTCCATCACAGAATAGTAAGACAACCAGAAGTCCGACTCGAGTGAAAACTTGTCCGCATTTCTTCAATGCGCATGCGCGATATTTTACGCCATCTGACGCCATCCTACGCGATCCTACGCAATGTTCTACGCCATCCTACGCAATCCTGGCAAGTTCCCCCGGCAGTTTTAACCTTCTTTTGAAGGTCCAAACTGCCGGGGGAACTTGCCAGGATGGCGTAGGATGGCGTAGGATGGCGAGGGATCAAGATGCGCGGGGCGACATGCGCGAGGACATAAACTTCAAAGGTTCTGACGCGAGTCGGACTTCTGGTTGTCTTTCTATTCTGTGCTTCCATCAAGCGTATTTTACCCGCCATATTTTGGACTTTCCCTGGCTTAGTGTTCGTCGCTATGGTGACAGGGGGCTTGTTACCAGTCCTCTGCATCACACATCGATCAGCGCGCCCATTGCCGTTTCACCGCCCCCTATATAAACGCCCTGTATTGAATATACAATCATGAGCCGAAGGCGAGTGATTGTATATTCAATACAACAAGGACGCGAGTGTTGTAAACAACTTGTGAAATGAATGAATAGTAAAAATCCCTTTGGGATATTGAGATGCTAATTAGTTACAAGCACTAGTGGTTGTATCAGAAGAGTATACATCCACTAGTGGTTGTAACTAATTAGCATCATTGGTTTTAGTTTGTATGGGGTTTACAGGGGTAACATGTGACGTAATTTCTGAAATTGGATTGGCTGCAAAACTCATGAATTAGTAATGAATTTCACAAAATATATATATATATATATATATATATATATATATATATATATATATATATGTAATGTTTACAACACGAGCGGCCGTGTTGTATTGAATTATACAATCACGAGCCGAAGGCGAGTTGTATATTCAATACAACAAGGACGCGAGTGTAGTAAAAATCCCTTTGGGATAATCATATTGAGATGCTAATTAGTTACAAGCACTAGTGGTTTGTATGGGGTTTACAGGGGTATACATGTGACGTAATTTCTGAAATTGGATTGGCTGCAAAACTCATGAATTATTAATGAATTTCACAAATATATATATATATATATATATATATATATATATATATATATATATATATATATATATATATATATATATATATATAGTTCAATCTACAGACACGTGTTTCGCTGTACTACAGCTCATCAGTGTAGCTTGGAACAATCTGAATGAATTTCATCAATTACTTATACACATGCGATCGTCGGTGACAACCGCATGTGGGACAGCATCGGTGAAATACATTCAGATAGCGTGAACAGTGCGCATGGGCCCAGAGTGCCCAAATATATATATATATATATATATATATATATATATATATATTGTACACGAGTAGTACATGCATGTGTTGAGAACAAAAAGTGTGTTGAAAAACGAGGTAAACTCGACTCGTGACTTGGTATTCGATTTACTCCACTCGTGACTCGAGTTACCACTAGAGTAACTCGATTTGTAATTTGACACCTAGACTTGCTCCAAATCCGCCTTTTGGCGCTAGTTTTTGCGGGAGAGCGGAAAGGCGGGAGAGCGGAACGGCGGGAGAGCGGAAAAGCGGGAGGAAAGAGGCGGACTTGTTTCGCTTGCATGTTTTTGAATCTAATTAAATATTCTGGCGGGAAATCACTGAAATGTACATCGCCCTGTTTTGACGTGTTTCGGGTTGTCGTACATGCAATGAAAAGTGGTTCTACCCCTAATAAAACGTTTTCAAGAGTCTGTTTAACTCCAACTTCCAAAGATAGCACTTGCATAGCAATTTAGGATGAATATAATTACTTCCCGAATTACGTCACCGGTCGAAAAATTCACCGTGAATTTTGGCGCGTTGCAGGTTGGAAAAGTCCTTTTCAACGAGGAACCGAAAGGTCAAAAATGCCGAAAGGTCAAAAATGTTTGAAAAGGACTTTGAGAAAGTCTACTTGACACCCAACTCGAGGAATTCAATTCTGATTCAGACATTTCACAGCCACTTTCTTTAGCCCTTTGACTACCAGGGATCTTCCCAAGTAAAATCGTCTGGCGTTAGTCCGAGTAAAATACTAAAGGTGTATCTACATGCGTGTTTAGGAGTCAAAGCGTTAAAGGTGTGTTTTTAATACTGTTATTAGGTGTATCGTTAAACATGGTTGAAGAAGAAAAGTGGTCAATCTTCGCTCCGTCTCCATCAGCTTTGAAGGAAGCCAAAAGTATCATTGAACAACTACTCGAGGATAAACCGGTGAGAAGTTGTTCAATATGTGATTCATAATACATGTGCATTAGTAGTATAGCCTTTACACGACTACAACTGGAACATACTGCGAGCTCGTGGTAGTGGCGGATGGTGTTGGTGGTGGTGATACTGTGATAGTGGTGGGTGGTTATGGTGGTGGGTGGTTATGGTGGTGGATGGTTATGGTGGTGGTGATGCTGTGATAGTGGTGGGTGGTTATGGTGGTGGGTGGTTATTGACAGATACCTGGCTCTCGTTACTAAATATTTTTGCTATACTTCCAATTTTTAGGACCCCGAATCACTTCTTGAATATGGTGCAATATACGAAGGACGCATAGTTGAACTGAAGTAAGTCATTAATTAACAAATTTTTCGTTAATTTGTATTTGTTCTTGTATAATATTAATGGTAAAACTATATTTAATTTAATTTAATTTACGTGCACATAAATAGACCTTTTTGCGATTCACTACACATTAATATAATCAATATTCATTTTCAGACCATATGGTGTTATGGTGGAGTTACTTCCAGGAATACCACCGGCATTACTTCACAACGCACAACTTGATCACAGAAAAGTAGGCATCAACCAAACCCAGTCCTACAGGGCGTTGTCACAGGAAGGAAGGAAGGAAGGAAGGAAGGAAGGAAGGAAGGAAGGGAGGGAGGGAGGGAGGGAGGGAGGGAGGGAGGGAGGGAGGGAGGGAGGGAGGGAGGGAGGGAGGGAGGGAGAGGGAAGAGAAGGGAAGGGAAAGGAAGGGAAGGGAAGGGAAGAAGGCAGGCAGGCAGAAAGAATATAAAGCGCTCATGCTAACGACACCACAATTGCTCCTTACAATGTCCTCTGTAGTTCAATTGGTTGGAGCGCTGAACTAGAGTCCCAGAGTCGCGCGGGTTAGACTCCCAGCCAGAGGGCGTGGTCCCGCTTGGGCTTAATAATAATATAGTCTGAAGAGTATTTACGAATTATTTTCCGCTTTCTTGTTTTCGCTGTGTGCTAAAACAAAATCTTGCCTAAAATTTCCTTGTCGAGAACTTTTTCTCAAAATGAATGATGTGATCTTGTCTCCATGGCTACTCCATTATTTCTGACATGATCTAGTTTCAAACGTGGACTTTCAAACTTCTCGCTCTCTTCGTCCCGCTCCTCTTTGAACAATACACGAGAATATAGCAACTTTCTTTTCTATTATAGTTATTCAGTCACGAAGTTCTTGGCCTCGAAGTTGACCAGCCAATCCGCGTCAAGTATTTTGGGCGAGATCCGGCGACGGGGCGCATGCGCGTATCACGCAAGGCCATCCTACCGGCGCCGAAACGCCAAGAGTACGAACGGGAGTTAGAAACTGTTTACAACAAATCAGTCTTGGATTCAGTGCGCAAAACCATGGACAGTTAAAGACTCTGGGTATTGGATAAACATGACCGAATTATGAAAATAGATGGATGGCGGAGGAAAGATCCCAAAGGTTGGTGAATCGTTGGGTGTACTGTGGAACTTGATTGGAGACCGTGTTTACAATATCACTGAGTATTATAGGCATAGCGGATGGGGCCTGTAAGTTACAAATTAGGGTTGGTAACCGAGTGGGGACTAGGATTAATCGGAGGTATAACTTTGAAGGTTTTGGTGCTTGCGGGTCCGATCTGGTAGCTTGTATTTTTTTCTGAGTATATCATAACTCGGAAGAACTCTCACTTCTACGTGGTTATCATGGCTGATCAACGTCGTTCACGGTTAGTAATACAATATTACAGCTGGCAGCACAATGTTCTTCACAGTTGCCAGCAATATTGTTTGCAGTTGGCGATAGGAAACATTGTTCATGTTTGGTAACACGATATTGTTTACAAGTTGGCAGCACAACGTTGTTCACAGTTGGCAGCACACCATTGTTCACGGTTGGCAGCACACCATTGTTCACGGTTGGCAGCACACCACTGTTCACGGTTGGCAGCACACCATTGTTCACGGTTGGCAGCACGCCATTGTTCACGGTTGGCAGCACGACGTTGTTCACGGTTGACAGCACAACGCTGTTCACAGTTGGCAGCACAACGTTGATCACGGTTGACAGCACAACGTTGTTTACAGTTGGCAACACAATATTGTTTACAATTGGCAGCTCAACATTGTCCATGGTTGGCAACACGATATTGTTCACATTTGGCAGCACCAATTGCACCGTACATTTGGCGGCAGAACATTGTGGTTCACGGGATTATATACGCCTGTTTTCAACTTAGAACAAGCTGTTCGTTTTTACGCAAGCGCAAAACCGTTGCCTACATATTCCTTATGACATTGTTACATGCACCTTAAATCTGTTATCAACCCCTGGAATAGATCAGCCTTTGAAATGAGCTATAAGAGTAACAAATGCATTACGTCCAAGCGCTACCCTTAATAGAAATGTCGGGTTACTGACCACTGACCTATATATAACAGGACTGCGCGTCTCGTCCCAAAAAGTGACCAAACAAAGATGGCAGAAATATGGTCACACATTGTCAGTGACTGATATAGGGCACCCGCAATCCAGTTATATGTAGGTCAGCTGTTACGCTCATTTAAAACATGAGCAGCAGTGTTTTATCAGATTTAAAACACAAGGTGATAGCCGAGTATTTTAGATCTGATAACACGTACAGCGAATGTTTTAAATGGCTTCAAAAACTATCCATATAATAAGCTCATTTATAAAATAACATTTTTCAAACGCACGTGGTGATTGGTTAAAAGCTGTGTTTCTATAACTCTATGGAAAACATGGATAGATTACGCCATCCAATACGCCATCATTCTAATTAAAAGTTGTACAGAAACCCCATTATACGCCATCAACTATGCCATCAAACGCAGCCATCAAACGCAATCCAATACGCCATCCATGGAGGGTAATGAGAATTTACGCTTTTTATTTGGATTAATTTTAACGTTTAATCTATTTTGACGGGTTATTTTATAAAGGAAGTAGAAAACATTTTTCCCGTGTTCCTATAGAGTTATAGAAACACTTGTGGAAGTTTGGAAGAACTCGAAATAGTAATTTCTCGTTCTCCCAAACTTCCACTCGTGTTTCTATTTAACAATTAGACAACGAGTCCGAGTTGTCTAATTGTTTTAGTATACACCCTGTACCTACTCTAAAAAATGCAATTTTTCTAGTGCAAACTGACGAAAATGTTGTGTTATTTAATCATTCGTGAGCGGCAAGTAAAAGCAGATTTAATTAATAGAATACGGTTTAATTGTATTTCGTTCCTTACCATTAAAAATCTTCATGCCATATTTTGTGGCGTTTCTAGTTTTCTCAGGGATAGAATTTTCTATCAAACTCTCAAAAAATTCCTCCAAAACGTCTACAAAACGAGCGTTTACTTCCATATTTTTTCAGGTTTGTTTTCATTTTTCTCAAACGTTGTCCATCACGAATAGACAACGGTTGAGTAGCCAATCAGAATGCAGGATTTGTAATAGACGATGGTTGGGTGTATACTAAAACTCTATAGAAACACGGAAAATGTTTTCTATATCTTAACTAGAAATCAATTTTGAAAATTGAAGTTGTCTGAGCTGCAAAATCGAAGAAAAAGTTCATCAAAAATAGCGAGCGTGTTTCTATCACATATAGAGACACGTCACGGTCATGATTTTCCTTTGCGTTTTCCTCATGAATTATTAATGAGTTTTTGAATGACCAAAAATGACCATTGGTTGTTTAATAATTATACAACATATACAAGCCAACTATAGGTTCAATTGTTCACTGATTCATTATTCAGCTTCTTTTATCGTTGCGAGCGATATAAACAAGAACTAATCTCAAATATATAAGCTACGGAATTTTTAAGCAATTTAGACAACACAACAAAGTTCGGCTGGCTTTCGTCAGTATAGTAATGTACTAAATGAGCGTCCTAAGGCCTGAGTACGAATGCATGTTCAAAAGTTAAAAATCTTAGTCGTCACTAAAAAACCCCGAGTCTTTTCCAAAATATGTCGTCAAATTTGTCTTTCCAAATTTGCCGTGTCAAGCTTCAGTGAGTTCGCTCAAGATTTTAACAATCTTCTGGATATCAGAAATCTGGTTTACACCGCCTGGCTTTTTGGAAAAATATATTTGACGACATATTTTGGAAAAGCCACGGAAGAAGTCCTTTTAATGACGACCAGAAATGTCAGTCTAACTTTTCAATTCTCGTTCCCAGGATCTTGGGGACGATGCTGTTCCCAGGACCGGTTGCTTATTTTCTTCAATTCCTGATTTCATTCATTTTCAGTCGTCCTCAGTTTCCTGGCTGTCAATTTCCATGACCTCCGGCTCTTTCTCATCAGACCCATCCATCTCGTCACTTTGTTCCATATCCAGCAGATCTTCAACTCCCCGTTCTGTAGTATGTAAGACAAAACATACTTGATTTAAGATTTAGTATTCTCAAATCATTAATTCATGAGGAAAATATAATGGAATCAGTTACCGAGACGTTGTTGTGAAATGTGGTAATAAACGCCCATAAACAAGACGCCTGGTCAGGCGTTCACTCGGGCTACTGAAATCTAAAGTCTACTAAACACATTGGTCACAGACAAAAGTCAAAACACAATCCAATTCTCCGATAGAAAACACAATTTGCAATAACAAAACACGATTGCCTGTATTTATTAACGTATTTCCACATGTAGCTACACAGCGTTCATATGTCGAGTCTCTTTAGGTATTAAATATCAACACAACTATTATTAAAGGCGTGTGCGATTCAGCGATTGTAAATTTATATAATATCAAGATACTTGCCAGCGACATTACTGACCAATAACTATGTCTGTGAACACACAAAACACATCCGAGACGAGAAAGGCCACTCACTCACTCACTCACTCACTCACTCACTCACTCACTCACTCACTCACTCACTCACTCACTCACTCACTCACTCACTCACTCACTCACTCACTCACTCACTCACTCACTCACTCACTCACTCACTCACTCACTCACTCACTCACTCACTCACTCACTCACTCACTCACTCACTCACTCACTCACTCACTCACTCACTCACTCAGTCGAAAAGAAAGACTCGAAGAAGGCATGCACTGGTCACACGCATAGATATAGTCACATGCCTCAGTTTCGCAAAGCTTATTGGTCAATATCGCCAGCGGCCGCGCGGAGGACTAATAACCGCGACCCCAAAAAACACTAACACTAATACGACCGAAACCTAGACTCGGCTACCACAGGGTAGCCCGAGTAATTAAGACAAGTTTTACCTCAAATTTCTCTTTAAATACTGATTTGTTTGAGAAGTTCTACCATACACTCGAAAGCCGTTTATTAACTGATTTAAAAACACCTCGAAGTGAGTTAAAAACCTTGGCTATCGCCTCGTTTTTCAACACACTTCTCGGTGTTTTCAAATCAGATAATAAACGGCTTCTCGTGTATGATATTACTTAAGCAATGTTTTATTCCAAAATAATAAAGCAGTGGCTGAGGAAAAACTTGTGTCACGACCTAATAGCACCAGAAACTAATAGCAAAAACAAACAATATATGGAGATAGACCTTTTCGTGCTTTTCACCAATAGCGGCGCCATCTTGAATTCGCAATGCATTGTGGTCTATCCAGGGCGACAAGCTCAATTGAAAGGGTGATTGCAACCTCGTCCCCAGGGCCATTTGTGGGGGCTGGGCCAAGATGGCGGCTAAAAACAAAATGGCGGGAACAAATGGCCCTGGCACAATTTTTGACTCGGCCCAGGCTTCACGAAGTTTATCGCGCCTAGTCAGGCTCAATTATTTTCTGAATATTTAGTTCAGCTTGACTGACCCAAACTGAAAACAATCAAAACATCATTTCCAAATACATTGTCGAATTATTAAAATAAATACACTTTTAATAAATATCTGTAAATGCTTATTATTTATCATTTGCTTCACCGTTGTACCAAATTCGCAAGAAACTGGATTGCCGTTGTCTGGCCGGGCCGCCTTGTTTTCGTAAGTTTTCGGTGGATTCAATTCAGCGTTTTGAAAAACATTTAGGCTTCGTTTCGTCGAGAACTCTTGTTTGAAAAAAGCCTGCTTCTTCATGGCCAAACATGTAAATTCTGCCCTGTGGTGTACTTTCCTTTCGCAGCCAAAATACTTTTTGACTTTGTTCACCAAGTCTTTCGTTCGCCCGATTTAGAAAACACACTGAATTGCCGTCCCATGGACTTCGTTGTATGGCAGCCAGGGCACAGAGGCGACACGACCCATCATTACATATTCTTCCGATGTTTTCACGGGTGTTTCGAAAGCTTTCCTCACATTTTCATTCATTTCGAAGTTGTTTTTTAACAGCCGGCAATTCTGAATATACTTTGAGCCCAAAAAGCAAATGCCCGCGAGTTAGCCTGCCGCCCGCCTTGTTTCCACCAATCAGAATACCTAAAACATCCAAGGTTATCTCGACCAATCAAATGTGGTGATAGCTCAGCCTGTGGCCAGGGCACAGAATAATAAGACAACCAGAAGTCCGACTCGAGTGAAAACTTGTCCGCATTTCTTCAATGCGCATGCGCGATATTTTACGCCATCCGACGCCATCCTACGCGATCCTACGCAATGTTCTACGCCATCCTACGCAATCCTGGCAAGTTCCCCCGGCAGTTTTAACCTTCTTTTGAAGGTCCAAACTGCCGGGGGAACTTGCCAGGATGGCGTAGGATGGCGAGGAATCAAGATGCGCGAGGCGACATGCGCGAGGACATAAACTTCAAAGGTTCCGACGCGAGTCGGACTTCTGGTTGTCTTTCTATTCTGTGGCCAGGGCCATTTGTTCTTGGCCGCCATCTTGTCCCAGCCCCCACAAATGGCCCTGGGGACGAGGTTGGGGTGATTGCTTAATGTTGAGACACAATGTGGTAAAGTTTTCTTTATAAATACTTTCGTGGCAACAATGTCTAAATATGAACGTTGTAATATTAGTGAAAGTAATAATGCTTGGACGTATAAGGAAACTATAGGCGAGTTTATTTATTTTTATTTAATAACTTTGCCAAAAATAATAACAATAACAATATACACAGTAAATAATTTGGCAGGGTTACCGCAACAGCTAGTTGCCAATTACTGCGGGCCCAAAATATAAATAACAACAACAACAACAACAATAACCACATAGTCAACACGAAAACAACTAACAACGACGCTTTTTCGGTGCGTGAACAAACGAAAGCCTGACCCTGATATTCATGACCCTGTCACTGAGCTTAATCCTAACCGTAAAATATTTCGGTTCATACACCGACAAAGCCTCCAAAACATAACAGTACAGTTCCTACATACAACACGATATCGGTGTTGTGAGACTACGGACACAATTACATTTGGGACAGATAGTTTTATAAGAACGAGGATCATCCACGTTATAACATGTGTGTAAAGACGAAATATAGTACTTAAACATTATGGACTTAAACGAAGACAGACTGTCCGTATCTAACTTCAGTTCATCAACAAGATTGTTCCAAACGCGAGTTGCTCTGATGATGTAAGATCTTTGGAATGTCACAGTTCTACATTTCGGAACGACGTATTTAGGACTATTGCTAGTAGAGGATCTAGTGGGTCTGGAAGTGCGGGTAGTTGGACGTAGGGAAGGATGGATATTGACTAGTTCATGGGTTATTTGGAAAAAAAACACCATGTCTAGATATTCATGCCAGTAGCAGATTGGTAGGAGACGCAGGGTTTCAAGTCGGGTGGTATAGTCAACATCGCATGAGAATGGAAGGCCAAGGACGAATTTAGTTGCTCTTCTTTGTGTGCGTTCAGCATTACGTAAACATACTGTTTAACATAAACAAAGTATAGATACAGTTTCAGGGTGTTGCGCGCGCATCATTTTTCAAAATCCCTGGCAAATTCCACTTAAAGTAAACATACTGTTTAAAGTAAACATACTGTTTAAAATAAACAAAGTATAGATACAGTTTCTGGATGTTTAACACTGTTATTCTGTTGTTGTTGGCTCGCTAGCAAGTCTGTTTGCCATTGCTTACTTTGTGGGGAGCCCGCCAATTCCTTTGCAAAATGATGCGCGCGCAACACCCAGAGGCTCTGGGATAATTCGTTCACGCCATCACAGGATTTTGTTATCCGGAAGAAGAGTAATCATGTTCATCAGCCAATGAAATATCGATGTGAAACGGATTATCCCAGAGTCTCTCGTTTTCCGGGTGGGGAACGTGGGCTCTGGGAACGAGATTGAATTAAAGCTTGTTACCCTGGATAGACCACAATGCATTGCGAATTCAATATGGCGCCGCTATTGGTGAAAAGGTCAGTTATGGTAATTATGATAACTATGATAATTATGCTGATTATGTTAATGATAATCACGATAATTATAATAATTGTTAATTATGGCATTTATAATAATTCTAATAATTATGTAGAATCAGTAATAATCCATACCTTCATGTTCTGGAATAATATGTTTAAGATTTCCATAAAGAATCATAACTTTATAAATAAGCTCAGTGTAGTAGTGTTCGACGTCCAGTTTATGGTCAGGAGAATAACTGTTATGAGTGCACAGAACGACCAAGAGAGTAATTCCAATACGCAACATAGTTAAGCTGAAAAAGACATGGGACGGATTGGTGTTGACGGTGTTTTTCCTGTTTAGTGTTTACATATGCAATAGTCAAATAGATTTTGTTTTTACCTTTCGTGTGTGGTGACTTCGTTTAGATCCAGATCTAAGAGAAAGTTGACTTTGTCATGTAGAATTAACACTAGGAAACGGATAATCTGTAAAAAAAAACCCACAAAAATATAAAATACAAATCGAAATTAGGAAGGGGTTTTCCGTTTGTATTCCTATATTGCCTCTATACTGCCTACGCAGACAGACAGACACAGACAGACAGACAGACAGACAGACAGACAGACAGACAGACAGACAGACAGACAGACAGACAGACAGACAGACAGACAGACAGACAGACAGACAGACAGACAGGATAGGATAGGATAGATAGTAGGCTGCGAGGAAGGAAGATTGCAGGCGGGCTGAAGCAAGCAAGCAAACCAAAACCAAAATAAAAAAACAAAAACAACAAAAAAATTTTCAAAAACCAAAACAAACAAACAAACAAACAAACAAACAAACAAACAAACAAACAAAGGAAGAAATATTTACCTCCAGACTACACTGACAGTCGGTTTCGAGAAGAAATTGAATAGAATCACTATGACTAAACGCAATGCTATTAATGAATCTCACGACCTATAAGTAAAGCATAAGAAAGATAAGAGACTTAGATTATACAATTAAATGGCTGTGAACAAAAACTAATTAAGAATCTTCATACATGTTACTACTCAAATCAGTGGAGCGAGACATGGATGATTTTTTTATCGCTTCCGAAGTATCAGTTTTATTAACCGCAGATCATATTTCAAAGCAATCACGAGGTGTATTCTCATGTACCACGTGATAAACATCCAATCATTAACTCGTAACTTATCACGTGGTACATAAGAATACACCTCGTGATTGCTTTGAAATTGATCTGTGGTTAATGAAACTGTCGCTTCGGAAGCGATAAAAACATCGTCTATGTCTCGCTCTACTGATTTGAGTAGTATGAATGATAAGAATTGCAAACTGTTTTAACCAATATAAGCTGACCACAACCCAAATCATGCAATCGTTGTGGGACAACTACACGCGTAAAAACGCACAACTTGTTCACGGTTGTCAACAGGCGTGAACAATGTTGTGCTGCTCGCCGTGAACAAGTTGTCAACAAGTTGTTCACTTATGGTTTGAACAACTTGTTCACGGATAAATCAACAGTCATGAACAAGTTGTTCCAACAGCACATTTTTATAGCCAACAACGTTGTTCGCACATGATACAACATGTTGTAACAGCATGACGAAATAACAACGATGAATAACAATGTTACAACAATGGTGAACATGGTTGATGTATCAACACGTTCTTCGGTTGTTACAACATGCGTGAACAACGGTTGTTGTTTCATCAAGCTGTAACAACTTGTTGAAACGGTGAACAATGTTGTTCACTTATCAATGTTGTTCACATATGTCAACAAGTTGTTACAGCATTGTTCAGGCAACAATACTGTAACAACTTGCGAGATTTTTACGCGTGTAGACGAAAACCAGGCTACGTGCCCTCGATAAATAAAGTAGCTTTATGATATGAAACTGTAAAGCCCATTATGGTCTGTGTATATTGACCAGAATAGCTTGTTAAAAATCCGGACGTAAATTGCATGCTTTTCTTCGTTTACTCAGAGAGCAAAAATGACGAATGAACGATACGATAGCCATAAAACAATCCGAATTCCAGAAGGAGAACATCCGAGACGAAAACGGCATTTAAAGGTGACATGACACGAAAATTATTGCTTGATTTGATGAAAGTACTATTAAAATAATGGGGAATATCAATTTACAGCTTTTCCATATTTCACCCAGTTCTTGAGATATTTAGACTTATGTGATATTCAAATGAGATAACTTATGGCTCGTTTTTATCTAATTAACATATTCGAAAAGCATCTATATCTTTAAAATTATTGAACAAAAATCACTTGTAATTTGTCTTTGATGTTCAGTTTCATGAACGGTAACAATATCCAAAGTTTCAGGTGATTTCGTTCAATAATTTCAAAAATAGACAAGAATTTCGAATATAATTGTTAGTTGTTTGCTGTACAAGCTGTGTTAGTTAGTAATACTCAGAAAAAAACAACTCTGAGCTCTGAGCGGGACTCGATCCCACAACCTTCTGAATGCTAGCCAGACGCTCTAACCATTGAGCCACCAGAACTCAGATAGCGGAGCAAGGTTAATTAAGGTACTTATTACTAACATCAAGCTACAATTTCTGAAACTAACTAATTTCGAATATGTTAATTAGAAAAAAACGAGCCATAAGTTATCTCATTTCAATATCACATAAGTCTAAATATCTCAAGAACTAGGTGAAATATGGAAAAGCTGTAAATTGATATTCCACATTATTTTAAGAGCACTTTCAAATCAAGGAAAGATAACTTTCGTGTCATGTCACCTTTAAACGAAAGTGGAAAAGAACCGAATTAAAGCCATTATATACTAAGAATGGCGTTCTAACACCAACCTCTAGCAAAAATTGGCTCCAGAACACATCTGCAGCATCCTCCTCATCTTCTTCGCAAGCACACTGATATATCTTCAACAAGATGCAGTTGTCTGGACAATATAAAAGTTGCAAATTGAATGTACCATCTCGACACTACTTACACAAGCTTGGCGAACATTTGAAGGTGAAGTGGAGATATCTATTCCCTGTAGTCCTCTATCGGGTACCCAAAATTTTGGCCATTTTGGAAAACCGTTTGCATGTTAATTTTTGAATATATTTGTCGGTCAAATTGCTAGTTGTTCCTTTGACAGCTAGTGTTGTGGGTTTTTCTCCACTCCTTCCCTCCCTGCCTCCCTATTACTTCCTATCCCTTCCTCTTTCCCTCCCTATCCCTCATTCCATCCTTTCCCTCCCCCATTCTTCCCACCCCCTTCCCTCTATCCATTCCTCCTTCACTACCATCCCTTTCACCCCTTCCCTCTATCCCTTCATCCCTTCCTCCCACCCCTTCTTCCTCTATCCCTTCCTCCCATCTATCCCTCCCTCCCACCATCTATCCCTTCCTTCTTCCCTTCCTCCTTCCATCTATCCCTTCCTCTCACCCCTTCTTCCCTATATTTCTTCCTCCCACCGCTTCTTCCCTATATTCCTTCCTCCCACCCCTTCCTCCCTCTATCCCTTCCTCCTTCCATCTATCCTTTCCTTCCACCCCTTCTTCTATCCCTTCCTCCCATCCCTTCCCTCTATCCCTTCCTCCTTCCATCTATCCTTTCCTTCCACCCCTTCTTCTTCTATCCCTTCCTCCTTCCATCTATCCCTTCCTCCCATCCCTTCCCTCTATCCCTTCCTCCTTCCATCCATCCCTCCCTCCCACCCCTTTTCCCTATATCCCTTCTTCCATCCATCCCTTCCGCCCACCCCTTCCCTCTATCCCTTCCTCCTTCCATCCATGCCTTCCTACCACCCCTTCTTCCCTATATCCCTTCCTCCCACCCCTTCTTCCTCTATCCCTTCTATCTATCCCTCCCACCCCTTCTTCCCTATATCCCTTCTTCCATCCATCCCTTCCCACCCATTCGTCCCTCTACCCTTCCTCGCACCCCTTCTTCCCTATATCCCTTCTTCCATCCATCCCTTCCTCCCACCCCTTCTTCCCACTTTAGCCCTTCCTCCTTTCTTCCATTCATCCCTTCCCTCTATCCATCCCCTCCTCCCAGGCTTTCTACCCTGTATTCCTTCCCTCCATCTCTTCTTCCCCCTTTTCCCTATACCCCTCCCTCCCACCCCTTCCTAATTTATCTCTTCATCCTTCCATCCATATCTCCCTCTTCTCTAACACTAGTACCGCTAACTGCTAACCTGATTGGGAACACAGCATCCTATGAATGCCCTTGCAAGGAAGAAGATTCGTTAACAATAACATCACAGAATAAATCGTAGTGCTCCCAGAATCTTTAGCCAACAGCAAATCAAGACAGCCTCGCTTAAGAAGAAGAAAAATCCTGAAAAGTAGGAAAAACAAATTGGCTACGAGAAATAAGTTATCGATAATTCAATAATACCATGATCGCCTCGGATTCTTTTGTTCTCCGAGGGAATATAAACCTCGTATTTCCCTCATTGCTCATGCAAGAGGGAAATTTTTCCTTTGTCTTCCAATTTTCCCGTGCTTGTTGATGAGGGAAAATTAGAAGACAAAGAAATCCTTTGTCTTCTTCTAAATTTTCCGATTGCATATATTTTCCCTCGTCAGCATGCACGGGAAAATTAGATGCAACTTCTCTGATCAACCGTGTAAATTTCCTGTCAGTAAGATTCTCAAAGTTTTCCTCGGCGATCATAATATTACAAACTAATAACATGACTTTTCGGGAAATTAGCGATTAAATTTCCCCTTTGCCTCGGGAATATTTGTACAAACCTTCCCTCGGCTGCGGGAAATGTAATCGCTAATTTCCCTCAAGTCATGTTATTACTTATAATTAAAAGTATAAAACTACTGTGTAGGCGGTGTGCGAACCGCGTGTAGTTAACAATTATTCACCGAAGTGGAGGTGAATAGTGCTGGATATTCACCGAGCCGCTTCGGCGAGGTGAATATCCACACTATTCGCCGACACTGAGGTGAATAATTGTTTTAGCATATACCTCATAAATGAAATAACAAGTTTAACATTGTTAACTCATATTTTTCGGTATTTTATACAAGACACGACCGCTAGCAACTTGGACACTTGGCGTACTCGATATTTGTCGACAAAACAGTTTTTTAATACAACTTTTGAATATATTAATGGCTAGAAAATTGTAAAGAAACATACCTGGGGACACTCTTCTACCTAATTTTGTTGACTTTTCTCGTTATTCTACTACATCACCCTTGTTTATCAACAAAATCTCCTGCCTCGGTAAACAAAGCAAAACTGGCCGCCATCTTGTTTTGCCCGCAGGTGAATAGTGCAGGATATCCCGAGCTAGAGGAGCCAATCAGATTGCTTGAAAAGCACTATTCACCTGCGAGGTATATGGTAAAAAATCTTATCCTGCGAGCAGACCCTTCTTTTCCTTATTTCTTCGCTGCGAGAGAGGAAGAAAAGTAAGCTCTGCCGTATTCGTGTTTGGCTTCGTCCAAGATTTAGGACGAAGCATAGTCAATCGAGATATGGTCTGGAAACTCAGCTAAAGTCTTTGTTCTATCTTTTTGTTCGCCTTTATGCATTTTTGTGCACGGTGCACGGTCACTGAACACATTGTATTTTAGTATAATGAACGAATTGTCCAATAGCAACGTTTCAGTTCAATCACTCAACCGTGCTATTTAAATATTAATAAACCTAAAACAAAGGATGTGCACGGTGTAAGGTACGGTTCAACATAAAATCACAGCTCATTATAGGCTCTTTGAAGTTTGCCGAGTTTCCAGACCACATCTCGATTCACTATGGACGAAGTAACCCGTTTAAGACCCGTTTAACCGGTTCTCGTTTTGTTTCTGCCCTGATTTGGACAACACCGCTGCCAAACGTTTGCGCATGCGTGAATTCGCTAGAATAAACATTGCAAGAGAAGTGGGAACTAGCCGTGGCGACAACAACCAGACAGTGAAGACTAAGCAAGACTCGACTATTCATTTGTATTTTAAAAAAAGGGTAAAGAAAATTACGAAGGGGTAAATTCACAATATGTTACAATATTGACAAAGAAGCCATGCACAAATTACCTACCTTATTTTTTTGGTAGTATGCTTATAATTTTAACTTTTCTGTCGGACTCTCGGACCAGTCCAAATATTGCAGTGTTTTCCCGCTCTTTTTCTGAGGACGAGCTCGGACGTCGCACATGCGCAAAACGTTTGGCAGTGGTGTTGATTTGGACTGGGTTCGAGATTGTAACCAAGCAACTGACATGCATGCGCAATAGAAACCAGTCACGAATACAGCAGAGCCTACTTTTCTTCCTCTTTCTCAGCGAAGAAATAAGGAAAAGGCTTTGCTCGCAGAGTAAGAATATCTGAAAAGTGGTGGACTAATTCAAATTGAAAAATGGATAAGGGTTTCCATTTGTATTGGGGAAAGAAACAAATCTGTCTTCAGCGCTAAGCTTGACTAATTTTTCTATTTTTTAAGCGTTCTTTTTTTTAATACCTTATAATGCAACAGGGTTCACACAGTCCTTGAAAATCCTGGAAAATCCTGGAAAATCCTTGATTTTCAAAATAACATTCCAGGCCCGAAAGTCCTTGAATTTTATGTTCTTTGAAGTGTGGGAACCCTGATGCAAACAATTTTGCTAGCATCAGTTTGACGTACCTCTCATTTTCTGTCGTTTCGCAGACTGACGTCATGGCAATGAGAACGTCGAGTGCAGCGTAACAAACGGTGAGTGATTCATCCTTCTGAGGGTAAGACAGAAAAGTGAATAGTAGAACATTAACTCCAACTGGGCAGTATCCGATTACGGATAAACCGACCGAACGGGAAAGGGTGAAGAACAAATGTTAGTAATGGGTAAGGGAACTAGACTTGGCTGTGATAGGTTGATTCTGATCTCGTTATGTGTATAGGGCTCACGTTGTACGGCAGCGCTCGAAATAACGGAGGGTCAGGGGTCAGTGACCCCCCACTTTCACGATTTAACCTCCAAAATAACTTACGGGCGGTCAACTTGACCGCTCAAGTTTTAACGAAATAAGGTTTATGTCATCACTTTTCCTACACTCTTTTATAGTTCAAACACAGGGGGTAACATAAACCATTCCAGCTGAAATCTTCAAATGCATTTAGGACTCAAGGTTGGTTTTAAGCCAATTTATTAACGCTTGCGTAAAGTTTGCTGAACTTGTGCGGTGTCGCTTGTCGAAAAACAAAGATATAGACCTGACCGTATAGTGATATGTGTATTTTCCGCAAGTTTATAAAGATGAGAAACGTGACGACACCTGTACAATGCATGTGTCTACGATTGAGATTCTTTGTCTGTATTAAAGCTAGGTGGAAAATTAAACTTCATTTACATTTCACAGTGTTAACTAGTTACTACGCATTTAAGGCCGTCATACGGTTCGACTTCCCCCAAATCTCACCAAAAAAGCGTTCAAATATTTTTTGTTTCACTTTCTGTGCAAATCAAGAAATGAACGCTTTTGTGTATAATGTACAAATGAAGAGGGGAAAATGGTTGACCCCCCAGATTGTGTATTTGACCCCCCAAATTCACACTTGAGCGGTCATGCTGACCCCCCCCCCCCCCCCAACTTCCCAGCGTTATTTCGAGCGCTGGTAGGGCTGCCGCCCCTTGCCAGCTCCACTCGAGTTTTTCTCACCTCTCTCCGACAAAAGCCTGCATAGTTGCCTGCAGAGGAGGCTAGTAAGCTCCATTGGGTTGTTCATGGAGTTGTAAATGTAGTACATATATAACTAGAACCTTAGGGCCTGTTTATATGGAGGTGAGTTACCCAGTCAGCCGAGTTACCCGGTTTGCCGAGATAAACTTTACGTTCTCTTTATATGAAAGTGAGTTACCTGGCGGGTTGTAATATTTGAGATGATTATCATCAACGAACGTGACATGAACTAACGAATACAGCTATTTCAATAAACGTTGTCGGTAAGGAGGTATCATCGGTTTCAAATTATGAAGCTTAACCATCTAATAAAACCATCCCACAAGCGGGATGTTAAACTTGAACACATAAAGGTAAAAATTCTATAGGGGTGTTGTGGTCGGGGTATGAGAGGTGGGTCATTTATTCCGGAGGGTTGTGGTTAGGTTTAGGATTTCCGGGTGGCGTGATTAGGTTTAGGGTTTCCGGGGGGTGGTATGGGGGTGAGGTTTCGTTTAAAAAGGTTGTCTAATCAGATGGTGGTTTTAGTAGTTGGTTAAGCTTCATAATTTGAAGGAAATGATAGCTCCGGTAAGAGGCGTCAAACCTACGCGATCAGACCGAAAGGGAGTATGGGTAGAAATCACCGAAACAATAAAAGCACATAAATATGTACATAACGATTTACATATCGAGCCATGCCACGACCTTACAGTGAAGACGTCGGTGGCGAGCGGTTTGGATGGTTGATAACCTCGGCATCACAATTGAAGAAGTTGCTATTTATTTGAGAGTATCTGCTCGTTATACAACGCTATACAACGCCACACAGCGATATATGTCGAAATATTTAGCTTGGGGAAGAGTAGCCTCTCGACATTTCACTCGCCTTGCCAGCAGGCCAACTATTGAATTTCCATTTCTACCCATACTCCCTTTCGGTCTGGTCGCGTAAGGCTTGACGCCTCTTACCGACAACGTTTATTGAAATAGCCGTATACAAAATTCATTCCGCTATGCCGAGTTACCCGGGGAAAAGTGTTTATATGGGGAAATGTTTATCCCACTTTGCCGAGATCCTGGCTGCCAGTGCCGAGTTCTCGCCAGGGCGAGTTACTCGTTTGTCTCATATAAACACTGCAGTGGGAAAAAACAGTGTTTGTTCTACTGACCGGGAACTCGCCAGGTGCCGAGTAACTTGGCTGGCTGGGTAACTGGCCTCCATATAAACAGGCGAAATTTTCCTTCGCCGAAATCACCAAGAACCCTTAGAGTCTAAATCAAAGCACCGGTTTCAAAAGTAAACTTACCGGGTTAGGAGTGATGAGCTTCTCTAAATTTGGCAGCAGGAGGGAAAGAAATGATCCCATTACAACCTCACTCGCCTCATCTGAAATAACAAGTATTAAATATAAAGTCTATGTCTATAAAGACAGCATAAAACAGTCACATAGGCATGTGAAACTCGAGGATTTCTCGACAAAAAAGGCGGGTAAAATATCAAAACGCGGTGGTTCATTGCCGAAACAGATATTGATAACATTTTGACGTTAAGGCAAAGTTTCTTCATGAGAGCGTATCTAATCCGTGATAAACAAACTGATCTTATATGTTGGTACAAATATGTCACCAGATGTACTACCTTCAACAGCAAAACGCCGCTTCATACTTGCTTCGTTGCAAAAGTCGATACATTTATTTAACGTCGTAAACACAGGATGTGGTGCGCGACGTAAGCTAAGACCTAAGTGTTGATTTTACGGAGGGAGGAAAACCGCAGAACCCTGCAAAAAACCCTCGGAGCACAGGAGAGACCAAATAAACTCTACTCACATGAAATTCAAGTTCGAGAACGGGGTTATTCCCAGACGGTCACCCATCCAAGTACTAACCCCGTCCAACTGGGCTTAACTACAGCGGTGAGAGGCAGCGCCCTAAGCAGCACACGCCACCCGTGCTTCCCTACGGATATACTATAACGGCTACTCGTTTTATTAACGCCCAATAAGGTGACGTAAAAGTCATACCTTCTGTTGCGTCGACTTTCCATTTTTCGGGCGGTACCTGTAGAGCAGATTAAATTGTATTTATTGGATATTAATATACTTGAGTTTAAAATAATAACTCAAACAAAAACATTAATGAAAACATAGAAAAACACCGTGAAATCTATATGTACTTTTTTTTACCTCCGTATAACATTCTGAACATCCTGGAATGAGTGTACGTTCAGTGCTCGGACCAGCCATAGGAGCATCATTCTACACAAGAAAAAGATAGTCAAAATTGTGTGAATGCTTGTACTTATCTTTCTGTGTCACTACCTGCATGCTAGGTTTTTACACCTGATATTTGAAATACGTCCTTGGTTCAAAACGTCATTTTTTAATTGTACTATGTCCTTTACCATACTGTACTGTATGTACTGTACTGCACTACACTACACTGTACTGTACTGTACTGTACTGTATGTGCTGTACTGTATAGACCCTTTTAAAGTGCTTATATCACTTGTGGGGTTTTAACGTATTTGAATAGAGCAAAAAAAGTTAGTTAATAAGTTATTTTGCCGTTTTTGATTTACTTTAATAGTTTCTGAGATATAAGCCTTTAAACATGCCAATTTCGGCTTTTCGCCAAAAATTTCCGTCGTTCATTTTTAAGCATGGAACGGGTACCGCCATTTTTGTTTACTCGTAATATCTACCCGTTTTCCCGAAGTAGATCAAGGTCTACCCGTACATACGACAACGGGTACGGGTAGATTACCCCTACCCGTAAACCAAACCCGGGGTATCTTAAGGTCCCTATTACGACTTACGAGTAAACAACTAGATCCCAAGGACAGTGCAAGGTTTCTAGTCAAAGATAATAACAATTTTTGCCACGTGGCAGAGCTGCTAGCCCCGCAGTCTGCCAGCCCATTTTCTAAAGCAAAGCCCAAGTTAATTTAATACAAGCCAAAACTCAGACAAACAACCCAAAATAGAACCTCGAGGGATTCTTAGAGTCATTTTCTCTTGTCAAGAAGGCAAAAAAATAAATTATAAACTCTGACAAACATGAATACTTTGTGCCCTTCGCTATTGTTTTCCGGTTCTGTTTAATAACAAGTTCTTTTTGAACTCCTCGAAATTTTTGCGTAAAAAGCTTGGCGCATCACAAGAATTCCGATACTAATATGTATCGTGTGATGTCCAGTTGATCCACAGGGAGCCCAACTCTGACGCCTGTGATGGTCCTTCCTCTTTTTTTTGTTTTATTATATCGAGCTTCTGACTGAAAACCGAGGCCGCATAACAGTTGTGTAAGCTGGGATCGCGGCGCTTCTCTTAACAGTTGGTAAAATATGCATATATATGCAAATTACAGCGCGCGGTAATTTGAAACTCGAAACAGCTGTGGGCTTCTGTGCCAGGTGAATGGCGCGTGATGCTCACTGAAAGCTGAGACAACCAAAAAGTGCGGCGTTCTGTGTCCTACCGTCCTAGTAATTTGAGCTCCAACAAATTGATGTTGGCAGAACACCATACCTGCGGTGTGATGTTTAGTTGTCTCAGCTTTCAGTGAGCGTCACGCGCCATTCACGTGGCACAGAAGCCCACAGCTGTTTCGAGTTTCAAATTACCGCGCGCTTGCAATCTGCATATATATATATATATATATATATATATATATATATATATATATATATATATATATATATACATATATACACATACATACACACACACATATATTACCAATGATCCCAGCTTACACAACTGTTAAGCGGCCTCGGTTTTCAGTCAGAAGCTTAATATAAAAAACCCATCACAGGCGTCAGTTGGGTTCCTGTGGTCGATCCAGATCAAAATTGACTAAAATCTGCGAAGTGGATGTAAAGATACAAAAGTTTTTGTTGCCTTTACAAATTACGATCGTCTGATGATTATGTTACTAGCTTGAAGTTATGTAGCCTTGCGAATCGCCTGCCCAATCACGCGCTAAGTTCACGCAGGTACAGATACATGTAAAACTTATGCACCGATCAAATCGAAGGTGTAATATCCCCTCTCTCCTCCGCAGAGGCTCGGAGGGGCAGGCGTGCGGGTGAGGGAAGACGCGCGGGGAATGATGGGAAGAGGGAAAGAAAATGAGCCTCTGCCAGATAATGATGTCAATATGGCGCCCAAATTCCGTGATGGACTAGGCGCCAGACTCGGGATTTCATTATATAATCAACAAATCTACTACGCAAAAGTCGGAAATCACTAAACTGTGGACAAAAGACACATTTAAATCGCTGATACTTCTCAACTCGACAATGTTACTGCAACACAAGGACAGGATTTTCCGGTTTTGAATTTATGCAAATAAAAGTATAAAACAAACGCTACATGAGAAAGTTTATCATTCATCAAAGGACGAACTGTTGTAAACATAGATCTTACCATTATGTCGTAGAAAGTTAGCACCGAGAATATTTCTAGCGCTGTTCGTCGGCTTTGTTTATCAAGTTAATACTTAATCAGGAGTGGAAAGCTTCCAGGCAGTTGACAACGTTCGATGAAACGTTTGTCAGTCTGGCAGCGTTTCGAATTTTTCGACCCGTTCGGCAGGTGATTCCATAGAAAAATTCAGAATAACATCCAGAAGTACATTCTAGCCTTAGATCTTGAAGAAAACAATGTACTTCGTGCAAACTATCGTCGCTGTCTGCCATGACCAGAGAACCGCGGATTTGTCCAGAGAACGGCACATTATCTGGCAGAGGCTTCTTTTCTCGTTTTCCGTCTTCCCAGGGTTCACCGCACGCCTCTGACCTTACGCCCACGTTTCTTCCACTAGCGGTTTTCCCTCGTAGCACGTAGCTACTTCATGTTAGACCTCATTATCCACGCAAAGCCTCTGCGGAGGAGAGAGTAATATCCCCCCCCCGGGCACATACCCGGGCATTTGACTTTTAGGACGGTTTGATGATCAAATTCCCCACCCTCTGCTAAAACCGTTGTTCAAATGCCCTACGTTTCAAGTCCAACTAGCGGTCAAATGCCCCATTCCTCGTATAACCAATCCTTAACAAAACTCACATCCTTGCTTTTAAAATCACGTATTTCCATCTTTTTCGCCATTGCCAAAACTCACTAAAAGCGTGTTTTCAACGTTGACAGTACGTTTTAAATCGTAACCAGAGCCTGCGGTTCTTTTGCCCAGCGGCAAGCGAATGCGAGGAGATAGGTACTTCATGCTAGGTCCACAAAATAGTTTGCACTTGGTAAACAGTTGGTAAACAGCCAACCTCGTACCCAGGGTCTTATCTCCGCTCCCCCGCCCCCGCCCGCCGCTGCGAAAAGACCCTGGTCTGGGCTGGTCACGTGTCTCCCATATTCTGGGAGATTTTTCAACTTTGTCGTTAGGGAGGGGTTAGAGAACTTAGGATTTGTCATCATTGTACGGAGACTATCGAGACTGGTGGAGGCAAGTCGCAAGAGAATCTTAAAATAAACACCGATATTACGATATATGCCGACGATAATATAATATACCGACGGGAAAACATTGGCAAAACATTTGGTTAAAGACCCTCAGACACTTCGCTGTTCGGTAAGGCCAAGAAACGACAAGGCGCTTCGCAACAGTGCGGCAACATTTTACTGAAAAGTTGTCAGTGATATTTGTGGATATTTTTCCTATATCTTTCCTAACTTCCGACGAACAGCGAATTTGAGGGGATTCTCTTCCTCGAAATGAATGTTTACTTCAGTTACGACGCCAAGCTGTTACGCCTGTCGCCTGCCGTTTGCCAAAAGAGAGGATTTGGAATGTCATCATTATTGTGAATAAATATATGGAAATCTGAAAGTCCTTGTGATTTAACATCGCCAAGATCGCCAAAACTCGACCTATAGCTTTCAACAAAAGCTAAGGTTAGTGACATATTTTATTATTGTTTTAAAAGTGGTTTAAATTTGTAACGCAACAGTCATGTGAATGCAGCGGAAGCAAATAATAATACCGCATGCAATCATGATCAGAGCTGAAAATCGATTCCTGTTTGGGAAGTGATGCCATCATCCTGATCAAGAAAACACTGACCTTTTAACAACATATTAATATCACTAGTCTATATCAATTCCCCTTTGACTAAAAAAGCAACAAGGTTTTTAATATGAATCGAAGTTACTCACTAATGAACCTATTGTTAATTGTTGAACGTTGTTGATATTGCGTTGTTCTTTTATACACTTGTTGTTTTAAGAATAGATATAATTGCGCCGTGAGTGCATAAAGCAGTCAGAATAATAAAAAAGTGCTCAACATGTTATCAAAAATCATTAAATGTTGAATAATATAGCAATCACATAACTACGGAGTATCGAACAATATTTAGTATACTGTTTACTTCATAAATATAGATCAAAGCCCAAGGTGTCAGTACATTTCGATTGAAACTTTGCTCTAGTCACTTTAACACATTCTTCTATTCCTTATAATACCTAATGTGTTCGTAATTTACCAATACTCTCATTGTTATTTAGGTGTAATTTCGTCTTGGTAGTTAATTCTGCAACTACAACAGATCTAGAATGCAAACAATCAATTCAAGTGCGGCGCAACAAACATTGTTCTTTGAAAACGGTTTTAAAACCAAGACGGTTTGGTGAAGCAAACTTCAAATAACACATTGGAAGGTGCTATATATAAATCAACCAATAAAAGAAATTAACATTTCAAACATTGTCTCTGTGTGATTATTCCGCGGTCTTCTTAGTTCCTACAAAAGTACAAATCCTACTAGCCCACTCCCAGTAAGTCTGCGTGACACGTGACCAGCCCAGACCAGGGTCTTTTCGCAGCGGCGGGCGGGGGCGGGGGAGCGGAGATAAGACCCTGGGTACGAGGTTGGTAAACAGCTGGCCGGTCAAATCCCCCTCCCCTAGAATCATGCGTTTTGCTTACACCAAATGCCCTCCTCTTGGGAACAAGAACAACGGCAAATGCCCGACCCTTGCCCGGGGGGGGGGGGGGGGGGATGTTACACCTTCGATTTGATCGGTGCATTAAACAAATCATGTTTTAATAATCTTCGTATAGTTGTTTATTAAACGCCAAATCAAAATGTGAAGACAGTCTACAATCTCCAGTATACAGAATTTGTTATTGAGCTGACGTGCAAAACTGCTCGAGCGTCACTCGTGTAAAATATAACAGACACGAACCATAACACTAGCTTTACAAACTGACTTCACAACATCGTCAACATGCCAGACGATATTAAAGTTGAATATAAAGCTTTTAACATTTATTCGCACCTTCCGCTAGGCAGACTATAAATCCTTTCGTCCAGACCATATTTAATTAGCCATGCAGCTAAGCCTAGAAAGTCGTTGTTTTGAGAAGAAAATTGACCGCTCCATTCACTCCCCTTCGCATTTCTCCGCCATTGTTGGATTCGCAGTCATAAACAAAACCACGCGTGCGCAGTGCTATTCTAATATATTCCGGGGGGAAACTTCTTTCATTCTCGATGTATTAAGAAATTACCAGGATTTTATACGTCTTTCAAGAAATACCCATAGATAAGGTACAAACCTGTCTGTTATCGCTCTTTAGGACTTACGAGCTTTAAGCGACATAAATATTTGTTGTATATGAAAGACTGATACTAGTGTTTCACATTTTCACGGGTTTTTAGCCTTTAACTACGAAGTATACATGTCGTTAAACCTGGTAAGTTTACCCCCCGGAAAGTTTACACTATCGATCTATCGTGTGAATTTTCGCCCCTCATCACAATACTGCAAAGTTTCTGTGAAACTTTGCACTAAAAATGGCGGTACCCGTAAACCGAACCCGGGGTATCTTAAGGCCCCTATTACGACTTACGAGTAAACAAAAATGGCGGTACCCGTAAACCGAACCCGGGGTATCTTAAGGTCTCTATTGTATCCATGAACGTTCGACCTTTGACCAAAAGCGGGAATTCCCCTAAAAACATCTCGTTTACATTGCAAATTTATATATTTTTTATATATATATATTTTTTTTTTTGAAATGAAAAGAAAAAAATCCGTCAAAACATGATTATCACAAGACCACGGAGTTATAGCTAATCTCCTCAAATATCACGTGCCAAGCTTACTAATGACTTTTCTTGTAAGCGGACATGCTGTAAGTTTATATTATACAAGTCATTACAGGTCACGACGTGTCTTGTCTATTAGTCGGCAAAAAATCATGGCGAAGTTAATGTCTCTTATCTTCCTTCTCGTGCTCTTCGATAAGATCTTGGCCGTCAAGGAGTACAAAGCCGCAGCATTTGAACACGAACCGTATTTTATACCCAGTATATTACCACCGAGCAGACAGGAGGCTTTACGGATCATGAAAGTCAACGCAGCTGTCTACAGTAAGCAGGCAAGCGCCGCAAGCAACCAAGGCGCACAGATTATAGTCTTCCCCGAAGATGGCCTCTACGGAATTGGACACTCGAGGGATGGGATCCAGCCATACTTAGAGCCCATACCCGAAGTCTCCGGCGAACCCTGGGTTCCATGCACAAATCCGAAGGCGAAAAACACGGAAATTCTCCAAGAACTAAGTTGCATTGCGTTGAATAATTCAATAGCTCTGGTAGCCAATATGGGCGATATTAAATACTGCACGAAGACTGACCCGAACTGCCCGCAGGATGGAAGATACCAGTTTAATACCGACGTCGTATTCGACACAGACGGTCGACTTCTCGCGAAATACCACAAGGAGCACCTGTTTCACGAAGAACAGTTCAATACCCCTGTGAAGTGCGAGTTCGTGACGTTCGTCACATCTTTTCAGGTCCGCTTTGGTGTCTTTACTTGCTTTGATATGCTCTTCAAGAGTCCAGCTTTAGATCTTGTTCGCTTGTATGGAGTGAGAAACATTGTTTTTCCCACCGCGTGGTTTGACGGTTTTCCTCTCCTCCAGGCAAACCAGTACCAACAAGCTTGGTCACATTCAACTCGTGTTAACCTTATTGCCGCGAACCTGCTCATAGCCGACCTCGGGTTTTCTGGAAGCGGTATTTATGAGTGTGGCGAGGTTAAAGTTTACACCTACAACACTCAATCACCCGAAAAACGTCTTCTCGTAGCGACGCTGATAGACATGGAAGAAACCGGTCAAACGTTAACACGGTCAGATCTCGGGCATTACAAAATCACCATCAAACGAGACGTAAAACACGGAACCAAGAAATTACGTGTCGCAAGTAACGCGAAAACGTTTAAAGCGCGCGTTATGCATGATATGTACACATTAACTAAATTACTTGCGGCTGAGGGCGAGTTGTCTGTTTGTGAGAACAGCATGTGTTGTAGCCTGACTTATAAGCTTCCTACTGGGTCCAGTTTTACAGAGAGTTTTGCTTTGGGGGCTTTTAGGGGTAGTCACAACCCCGAGGGTTATTTCTTGGAAGTATGCGTGCTTTTTAAGTGTTTTTCGGACGAAGATGAGTCGTGTGGTGAGCCGGTGGAGAAATCACAGACCGTGTTCCAATCCTTTAAGTTGTGGGGTAATTTCTCGTCCAAGGCTACGGTTTTCCCAGGAGTCCTCAGTAGTGATGTCAAGTTATCACAACCGGACGTAGTGAAGTTTACAGGTGATGGTATTTCAAGTGAAACGTTTGGGGAACCTTTGTTAACAGCGGCACTTGTTGGGAGAGTGTACTCAAAAGATAAACCACTGAGTTTTGAGAAGAAGTCTTAGAGTGTACTTTCAATCTATGTTACACCTGGTTTTAGATTTTGGGTTTTTATTCTGAATGGAAAAATTAAATAATCCTTGATGAAACGATGTCCAAAAATGAATAAGCTCTCTGGGGAACTTAGAAGAGGAAATATGGTAAAATAATTCTCTGAATGTACTCTCTCAAATGCACTTGTTGGGAGAGTGTACTTGACATTTAAAGATAAACCAAAGTTTTGAGAAGTCTTAGAGTGTACTTTCAATCTATGTTACACTTGCTTTTAGATTTTGGGGTTTTTATTCTGAATTGAAAAATTAAATAATCCTTGATAAAACGATGTCCAAAAATGAATAAGCTCTCTGGGGAACTTATTACGTAAAACTAGAAGTTTTTATAAAAAGTGAAGTGCTGCGAGTTGCTACCATTTACTATTTAGTAGTAAAATACTTGTTATCATCCGAAGCATTTTCAATTAAAGAGCTTAAGCATGCGACGTTTTCCTCAATATGGACACGCGTATAAAATCGACCATTAAAGAGTGATGGCGTCAGCACTCTTGCTTGAAGTGAAGAACGGCAATCTATGCAGTTTTAGGTCGTTGATTTGCAGCAATAACGGCTGTTGTCGAAAAGTCCTCGAGGAAGAAAGACAACGTGGTGTAGCGTAGCGCACAATTTAATGCCTGCCGCTGATCGGTAGACATTGCGTATACCGAAGATCATCGCCCAGGAAATCCTAAGAATCGAGTTTGTGAACGCATATAAACTCGACCCAGACCTCGTCAAGATTAGTGAGCTGCTCCCCTTATGGCTCGCAGCAATAATTCTCTGAATGTATTGTAATTACAGTCGTTTGCACCTAAGTTGAGATTTTGCCCATCAAAACATGTTCAAAAAAAGTTAACCGTTTTGAAATTGACACCATGGGATTGCAAGACGTGATTGGCTGAGGGTCTCAGTCAATCACGTTTCGCAGACTGAGGGCACAAACATGTATGTATCAAAGGGAAACTTAATAGGTTTCCAAGGGAAACTTCTCTGTTTGACATTGATGGGTGGTGTTTCCACTTGTAATTCATTGTAATATATATTTTAATTAATGTTATTAATAATTTATATTAATTTATTTTAATTATAATTATTAATATATTCTTAATTCATAATACTGTAATAATAAATTTTAAAAAATAATTATATTAACTAGAATATAATTATGATTTATAAATATATACATGTATTATAATTATAACATGGTAGAATAGACCATTTGCATGACAATGTACAATGGCATTGGGTGACATACAACTACAGTACCCGAATGCTTTGCCCAGTATCCTAGTGGGAATAAATAGAGGAAACTGGCAAAGCATTCTGGTACTTGTAGTCACCCAATACACAGAATAGTAATACAACCAGAATCCAACTCAAGTGAAAACTTGTCCGCATTTCTTCAATGCGCATGCGCGATATTTTACACCATCCTACACCATTCCTATGCGATTCTACGCAATGTCCTATGCCATCCTGGCAAGTTCCCTGGCAGTTTGGACCTTCAAAAGAAGGTTAAAACTGCCAGGGGAACTTGCCAGGATGGTGCAGGATGGCGAGGAATCAAGATGCGCGAGGCGACATGCGCGAGGATATAAACTTCAAAGATTCCGACGCGAGTTGGACTTCTGGTTGTATTACTATTCTGTGCCCAATACCATCAAATGTCATCATGCAAATGGCTTAACTCATTCCTGTCCGGGGGCTTCCCCAGAGGTGAATAAAATCGTCTGGCGTTCGCCAGAATAAAATACTAAAGACCAATTCGGACAAGAAAGAGTTAAAGAGATAGTTTATAACTCATTCCTGTCCGGGGGCTTCCCCAGAAGTGAATAAAATCGTCTGGCGTCCGCCAGAATAAAATACTAAAGACCAATTCGGACAAGAAAGAGTTAATGAAATTGGCATGCTATGTCTACAATGCCTTTTGTGAGTCAGTATAGATGCTTAAACTCTATGCCATTCAGCCATTATGTTATTCTACAGTATGTACGCAGTCTGGCATTATACAAGTTACATGAAAATTGCATTAGGAGCCCTAAGAAGACAAATAAAATAATTGAGACCCTGTTTACACGATGCCAGTACAATTTGAAAATGGAACAAAATCATTGCGGTGTGTAAATTAAGACCAAAAAGTCTTGCATTTACATGGTGCCGGTATAATATAATGACGAATTAGCATGTGACTATTCTCTTCCAGTGAGAATTGAGAAGACTTTGTGAATACTGCTGACCCGAATAGTGTGGTCGTATATATTGTGATTACCCTCGTCAAACTGTTACGGCACAGGCGTTTACACGATACCAGTTAGTGTACTGTTTTCATTTCATGCCATCAAGGAACCCGTCTTCATTTTGTGCCATTTTCATGTCATTTTTCTGCCAGTATCGTCTAAACACAAGGCCTAAATGGCATGATTTTGTTCCATTTTCAAATTGCACCAGCATCGCATAAATGGGGTCTCAAACAACTTACCTTGATTTCATCATGCCTCTCTTCTGAATCATCATCATCAATAATGATGACATCCTGATCACTTTGGAACACTGATGGATTTGTTCTGTCTATGACACATTTCACCAAGCTGGGAGCGGAGTAGATGAGTAATTTCAAGATCTGAAGTGCATAAATTATCATCGACTCAAGATCGGAATTCTGACGCTCACTCTCATTGTCTGACAGTAAATGGACATTGTCATCATCATCAGTATTTGCTTCATCCTGTTTTGTGAATAAGTATGATGAAATGTACAATTCTAAAAATACAAGAATGTGCATAACTCCTAGAGATGGACTGACTTCCTCATAAGAATTACAAACTCCTTTGGACATAGCCCTTTCATGCAACCCGAGCAGTGTAAATATGCCTTGTGTCACCAGATTATATTTTCCAGATTCTAAATCCAAGACTTCTTCTACAGAATTCTCACCAACTGGACCCACGTTCAATTGCTGAGACTGCCAAAGAGGAAACTGGGACGATTCTTCCATGCAAGTGTTGACCAAATGAGCTTTTAAAACTTCAGGCAAATGTTTAAGAGGATAATGCAATAAATTCAACAAGCTCGTTGTGTCTCCAGAGCTGTGAGAAAGAAGAAGCTTTTTCACAAGGTGAAATTCTTTGCTTTCTGAGTGCTGCACAAAATTACTTTGCGAAGGTGGATTACGATGCACTTCATCAGGTTTGACTGTAGGTTTTTTACTTGTTGAACACCCAGGAATTGGTTTGGGCTTAACAAGATTTGTCCGTTCAGCAATCCGTGGCATCTTTTTACTGGATGATGACTGCGTGAACGAATTATCCAAGTCAAAAGATGTGCTCGGAGCTCCTATCTCAGCTTTTCTTTTTACACTACTTGTCACACTGAATGCTTTCACCTGAGACTGGATCCTTTTGGATTGTTCTGTTAATTCTTGTTCTTGAAAGCTGAGTCTCGTTTTCAAACTTGCAACCTCTTTCACCAAACTTGCTTCACGCTTATTCTGCTCAACAGTCTGTCTGTTTTGCAACTGAAAGATTCTCTCCGACTTTTCGACGTTTTCTTGTCGATTCTTTGCCAGGGAACCTCGCAAAATCTTCAGTTCACCGTCCTTCTCGCACAAGTTACCCTCGAGCTGTTGAACTTTCGACTTATATTCCTGTAACTGGGCTGATATTTGCTGTAACTGAGCATTACTAGGGGCAGGTTTCGCCCATCCTGACTGAGAAGCGTCTGAAGAATTAGGGCCTCGAACTTTGTGAGGACTTTTCTCTCTGGAAGGAGTGAGGGTTGTTTTCCTATTAGAGTTCGTCTCAACCACCATGGGCATATTAATGCTCTTGCTTTCGACTTTCTTTCCGCCGGCGTTTCCACTTGCCTGTGTCAGGCCAAGCTTTTGAGTAGCCTCCAATTCTAAGCGCTCGAGATCAGCCTCCGACATATCATCATCGTCAAACTCCAGGCATAGTTCAAAATCATCCACGTCGTTCTTCGGCATGCTTCTGTCTGGGCCTCCAGAAGGATTACGACTTGCATTGCCCGTGGACCACGAGAAAGGATCTGAGGTAGTCTTTTTCGTCGACTTCGAACCAGTATTGTACACAAATCTACGGGGATTGTTCATCTTGTTATTATTATTGCTGTTCATGTTGTTCTTTTTGCTGTTTGTATTTTAATATTGCACTCGCTCCGTCCACCATGTTTTTGGAAGGCCAGGGTACCAAGCTCTGTTCGTTACCAGTTTCCTATGAATTGTCAACGCGTTAAAAGAGGCCCTGTTAACCGGTTTTCCACTAGGCGATTTTTTTCGCGCTCAGAGCTCATGAGACAAAAGAAAAAGTCGCTTCGCACGAAAAAACTCGCCTAGTGGAAAACCGGCTTAAGGGGGGGTGCACATGTCGCCAGTCTGAACTTCAAAACTTGTCGTGTCGCAATTTTAGGTCATTTTAGGACTTGGTCATGTCCCTGTCGTTATTTCGGCTTCATTTTTTTACTACTCTCCATTCGCTGTTGCAATTGTAGTCAACTTTGGTTTCGTTTGTCGCCATTTCAGCTCTCGCATGTCGCTGATTTAACGCAATGTCGGCTGTCGGAATTTACCCTAACAGGGCCTCTTAAAACTGTCCCTTGTTTTTTCAATTCCATTTTTGCTCAACTTTTTGATTTTAATCCTTTAACAGGCAAGTTTCTCCAAGAGGCCCGACCCCAGTTGACCGACGAGTAAAATCGTCTGGCGTTAGCCGGCCCAGAGTCAAATATATAAATAGAGACAAAAATTTCTGACTAAACGGGTGATTACCGTGCCACTTAGAATTGTTTGCGGATTGGATTCCACAGAGATCATTGTTGGATTCACATAAACTTTCAAATTCTCCCAACTCATTACCAGGGGCGGTCAGCGGTCAGTTTCTATTTCTTAATACAACTTGTTACTGCAAGGTCAAGCTGTTATCCCGGGCTCCTGTAGTTTTAACATGATAACGCTGCACGAAACTCGCACAGGAATTGAATAACAAATACTGACCAGGAATTTTGCACAAAGTAGAATGACTTCCTGATCAGTAAAAAAGCGTTGATTCTATAACAGAATTCTATAATTAGAATTTCTATTAGGTTTTAAATATTATGTGGTGAAGTTACTAAACATTAATTCCGACATTAAAGCACTGTTCTGTTTTGCAAACTTGTTTCGAAAAAGTATAGAATATATATAACTGATATTTCGAAAAATAATGCCATTCTGAAAACTCAAGATATAAAGGTGCTGTTACACGATGCGATTTTTCTTGCAACTTGCAACAAATTTACATATGGAAAAAAATCGCAAGTTGCAGGAAGGGTGTTACACGTTCAGCCAGCAACTTGCGATTTTTATTGTAAGTTGCAGCAAAAAGTAGAACCCATCCAACTTTTCTTGCAACTTGCAACACGGCAAAAATGACAAAATCGCAAGTTGCTACGGGGTGTTATTAAGTCAATATAAAGAGGAAGTGATGTGAACTGTGATATTCCGATTTTATTCATCAGTGATGGTGAAGGGCCCCGCTCGAAACATCAGCACTTCAGTAACTACTAATAATGGCTCGGCAGTTTACCAGGAAGGACTCTACTATTTTACACAGGGGCGTCGGAAGCGGGGGGCCAGGATATGTTTGCCCCCCCTTTTTAACAAGGCTAGTAACAAACAAGGCCAGTAATAAAGTTATGATTAACAAAATCACTAACCCTAGCTAACCCACGACTTTGAATAAAGATATAATAAAGAAATTTGAATGCAGACATTCAATGTCTGGAAAAGTGTTGTCTTTTGAGTATTTTTTGACGTTTTTGGACCTTTAGGAAATGGCATTTCAGAGACTCTAGATTTCCCGGACCCCCCCTAAAAAATTTCCCTCCCCCCCCCACTTTTAGTGTCGCTCCGACGCCCCTGATTTTGCACTAAACTTCACGATATCTTTGGGGGTAGAAAGCAATTAACGATGATATCATAGATCGAAATGCATGCACGAGCAACCACAAATTGACAATGTATTGTGTGAGATAAGCAGTGTTTACATTTTTCACAATTTTTGCTGCTCAGAAATTTTATAATACTCAGCGGATCATCAATAATAATCTGTCATATGTTCGATCGGTGATATATTATGTTCATCACCATTCAACCAATCAACGACAAACAACAAGTTTCATTAATATTTTTAGGTCACAAGCAAATTTTGGTGTCTCTTATTCTATTTTCGTGCCTAGATTTTACACGCACTATATAATATTTATCAACTTGTAATTGCAAGTTCAAGCTGTTTGCCTGGGTTCTCTGTGGTTAAAATTTGCTCCTAATTTTATTTTGAAGGATATAATGGCAATTGACTATACGGTTCAACAGCGTATGGCTTTTGTCATTTTTAGTCTGAACTTTGAAACAGTGTATATCGTTACTAAAAATATCAGCAGCTTACACCTTTTTACCACGCACGTCCACATCTTTTCCATAATTTTGTTAATGCTGACGTAAGCATAGTTTTAACCGCCATATTGGTGTACCAAAGTGTTTAACCAACCGACGGCCGTGTTAGTAATCAAGCGAACGTCTGACATTTTAGTTTTTTTCATAGTTCAGCCCGCCTATCAAAGGCTCTATCGATCCCAAATTTTTGCATGGATCTCGATAAATATTTGTCTGCTCTATGGGCAACATGAAGAAGATGACGTCACAACGTGGTAAGAACAAAAAAGTGTCCCACGAGACGCACTGATGTTCTTACCATGTATATTGACAGCCCTGTGGTCAGTTGAACCATTTTTAATCGAACTGATATGAATATAATTAACATTTTTATTTCAGTTATGCTCCTTCATACGTTTAGAAGTTATCGTAATTTCCCAGGTGTATACGACCATTTGATTTTTACGCATCCGTGACTTCAGAGGTGTCCAGGGCTGTCAATATACAATAGGTTATTTGAAAAGAATGTTAATTATATTTTCTAAGGGTAGCCTTTTTTTTGATACACCCTGTATAACAAAATTCAACTAAATTTAAACAATAGACCTCTTGCAGATGACGTCAAAACGGTGCATCTGGAGACAACTTCAAAGTTCCGACGTTCAACAGAGCAAATAATGAATGAAAATTCTATAGTTTATAAGCATTTGTCCTCCACCAAGGGAATAAGTGCAGGTGGTCTATATAATAAGTTGATGGCGGGTTAGTCAGTTCGGTTCATTGGTCGCTCGATCAGTTTAGTCGTGGTTGTATTAAGTATAGTCTTTTTAATATCTTAGTAGCGAGTCCGTAGTTTTCGTTTTATTGTCTAAGTTGTTGAAATCTTTTGAAGCATGGTAAATAAGTTTCTGCTTCCCCCAATTTGTGTTGGCTTTTGGTAGATGTAAGTTGTTGCTTGTTCTTGTGTTGTACATTGGGATCACCATATTAATGAACTTATGTATAACGGCTATTTTGTTTATCTTTGGCCGTGGCGCAGTTTTTACTATAAACTTCCTATTTATAGCTGTACGAGTTAAAGCGGTTTAAATTCTTCACTCTTGAGTATATAAAAACATGCATTTAGATTGATATAAGATAGGTAAAAAACCCCGCTAAATAAATATGTCACAGTGCATGATTTCCACTCAGGGTGAAACAACGGTTGAAATTCAGCCCAATAATTTAGAAATACGCGGAGTTTTTTGGCTTTGATTTTGGCCTTACTCAGTCTCTGACTGTATTTTTACTGTATTTTTGGTCCACGTTATCGACATATATTCAAGCGTCATGTGTTTTCCACGCGAAACCGACATGTGCTATCTTCTTTTACTCGTGGTATATAGACGCGTGGGCTAGTATAATGCTATATACTTGATTATTAAAATTAAAAATACTTGATATTGACATCCTCCGCACTTTCGACAACGACGATACATGTATTTAATTTTTATTTTATTTTCTTTAGAATTCATATATTTGGCACGCAATATGTTTGCTTGGATCGGACGTCTGGATACATGTACTAAAAACGAGGCAAGTACAGTTCTACAGTAATAAGTATATATATATATATGTAACGGTATATAGTGAACTATATGATACAATTGCGAGCTTGGTGTAATGTAACAGAGTTTGTTGGACGTTCGTCAAGTTCATTTACTCAGAAGATATTTCTGAGCCCTAGACAAGGTTCGAACCTGCAACCTTCAGTTCTAATGACCGGTAAGCATTGAGCCACTGTCTAACCGCTCATTATGGAACTGAAGGTTGCTGAAGAGAGAGAGAGAGAGAGAGAGAGAGAGAGAGAGAGAGAGAGAGAGAGAGAGAGAGAGAGAGAGAGAGAGAGAGAGAGAGAGAGAGAGAGAGAGAGAGAGAGAGAGAGAGAGAGAGAGAGAGAGAGAGAGAGAGAGAGAGAGAGAGAGAGAGAGAGCGAGGGAGAGAGAGAGAGCGAGAGCGAGAGAGAAATAATCAATGCTCACCACTCGAGTAGTTCGAGCATTCTGTTCCCCGATATTGATCCATGCTTTTTCCGAGCTGCACTGATGAGCAGCGAAACGTATACGTTTGCAGATTGAACATATATGTAATGTTCAATCTGCAGCTACTATACTTATTGTCATTTAAAATTCAACTCATTTTTATGCAAATAGTTTGTCTCTCATAAAGTCTCTAAATTCAAGATAGATTGTTTTCTTCAACTTATAATTTCCGAAGAAAGATCAGAAGAAGTTAAGTTAATTTTAGGTGATGTTACTTTGGCGTAACATGAGTCACACACTATTCTATTGTCCTATAAATTAGTGGCATTGTACAATCATCCTCGCCATGATTCAATACCTTAGGACCTTATGTATCTACAGACAGTATTTGAAGTGTTAAAATAAATAAATCATTAAACTAGATCGGAATTGATCCATTGTTTTTGTTCAAAATGTAACATGAGTCACCATGGAATTGCCTCCCTGCATGGTCCTGCACCACGATTTCGCAATTCGCGAATCTTTTGAACTTATTCCAGACGAGCATTTTTTAAGCACGTTGTTCCCATGGACGCATCAGAATGACAAATAGTCACCAACTGTGAAATAGTCAAAAGCTTTTTTGAAAGCTCTGGGAAGCACCCCAAGCCATAGTTAGTGTTAGTGAATAGTCAGTGAAGCTTGCTTGAAACACAGCTTGAACCACGCTGAGATATTGGGTTTAACTCGCTGTGTCAGCTGAGCTAGTGATATAAACGTACCTTCAAACCGCGGTTTTCACACGCAGACACAAAGAATTTGTCCCAAAAATACAATGTGTGGATCAAATATACAGCTTTAGCTCCGCGGTGATTATATATAACTATATATAAGGGTGTTTTCCTTGACGAGTACAATCGTCTGGCGTTAACCAGAGTAAAATGCTAGAGTCTCAATCAATCAGTCAGTCTGTCAAACAAGTCAAATTGTATCGCAAAGACCAACAAGAAACAATACTTTCTGATATTAGAGACCTTAAGATACCCCGGGTTCGATTTACGGGTACCGCCATTTTTGTTTACTCGTAATATCTACCCGTTTTCCCGTAGTAGATCATGGTCTACCCGTACATACGACTACGGGTACGGGTAGATTACCCGTACACGGGTAGATTACCTGTACCCGTAAACCGAACCTGGAGTATCTTAAGGTCTCTACTACGAGTAAACAAAAATGGCGGTACCCGTACCCGTAAACCGAACCCGGGATATCTTAAGGTCTCTATTAGGTGGAGTTTGTTAACTTTTGCTGTACAAACTGTCGTTAGTTGTTAATAGGGACTTTAAGATTTACGACGTCAACCTTCAACGACGACGTCGTTTAAACAAAATAATTCTCTTTGCAAGACATAGAGACCATAGAGAATGAATAATTTTCAGTCTCCAGAGTAATCTCAATACCGTCCTCGTTCTTTGTACAACGCCACTTAGAAGATTTTCACGTCACGACGACGTCGACGGCCAAAAGATAAGAACTGTTGCTTGAGATTGACTTCATTACTGTCACTACAATCATTTTAGCAGTACTGGGGCGTTTTGGAAGTCATTAAACTAGCTTCAAATATCAAATATAATAGTCAGTTAACCATGACTTCTTTAAATTGTAAAACTTATGTTGCTTCTTAACCGCCGTCGTCGTCCTAGCATCTTAAAGTCCGTAATACTCAGAGAACCGCTCTAGACGGTTCTCACAACTATAGTATCAGTTACTCAGTGATTACAGAAGAGGCTAAGGTCATTTTATAGGAGTATATCATAGCCCAATTTAGAATCAGTCTCAGTATACATGCATGCATGTACACAAATGCGTACCTATTTTATGTATACAAGATGCACCTCGGATTACCACCGTTCTCATCATAGTCAATCGAGATATGGTCTGAAAACTCGGCAAACTTCAAAGCGCCTATAATGAGCTGGGATTTTATGTTGAACCGTACCTTACACCGTGCACATCCTTTGTTTTAGGTTTATTAATATTTAAATAGCACGGTTGAGTGATTGAACTGAAACGTTGCTATTGGACAATTCGTTCATTATACTAAAATACAATGTGTTCAGTGACCATGCACCGTGCACAAAAATGCATAAAGACGAACAAAAAGATAGACCAAAGACTTTAGCTGAGTTTCCAGACCATATCTCGATTGACTATGTTCACACGATGCCGGTACGAAATCGTGCCGGTATCAAATCATCACGGTAGGAAACTGTTTACACGGTACCGGTAGCATTTCATTCCGTTACTATTTTTACAGTTTAGTTAACTCCATTTTTATTAAATTCCCGCCATCACGCTTCTTTTACCCCGTATTTTTTAAGCAGAGAAAAAAGTTTCGTAAAACCGCGATGAAATCATTACAGTAAGGTGTTCACACGATGCCGATAAAGGAATAATTTCGTTACGGTTTGCATTACGGTTTCAAATCCGTTACGGTTAGCATTACGGTTTCATGTCATTTCATGTCAGTATCGTGTAAACGCAAAGCCTAACCGTAACGATTTCGTTATGGTTTCATTTCGTACCGGCATCGTGTGAACGGGGTCTAAGACCACTCTCCTCCGCAGAGGCCTTTCTTTGGCTACTTTTAGCTATATTTACCACTGAATTGCTACTTTTAGCTATATTTAGCACTGAATTGCTACTTTTAGCTATATTTAGCTATATTTACCACTGAATTGCTACTTTTAGCTATATTTAGCTATATTTACCACTGAATTGCTACTTTTAGCTATATTTAGCTATATTTACCACTGAATTGCTACTTTTAGCTATATTTAGCTATATTTACCACTGAATTGCTACTTTTAGCTATATTTACCACCACTGAATTACGTAATTTAATAAAGCGAGGCGCGCGGGTCCTCCCCCGGCTCCGTTTCCCGCCTTCATATATCCTCCACTATCCCTAGTTATCCATAAATTAATTAGTTATCCATGATAATTCAGTGGTAAATATAGCTAAAAGTAGCCAAAGGAAAGCCTCTGCGGAGGAGAGTGGTCTAAGACCCCGTTTACACGATGCCGGTGTCACAGGAAATTCGCCACCCCCCTGTAAATTCGCCCCCCTCCCCATGGGGGGGGGGGGGATTTCCTAGGAATATCGCTCCCCTTTAGGAATGTCGCCCCCCCCCCCCCTCTTCTCGATTTCGATTTAAATTCAAAACATGACAAGAACATTGTTTAGTAAATTTAATATCTTATAAAAATTATAGTGTTCAAACACATTAATGCCGTAGTAGTTTTATCTCGACTGGCTTCCAGAATGTATGTGTTGTTGGCAATATAAATGTTTGCCAATTTGGGCGATTTATGTTTTGCGACTAAAAGGGGGAGGACGAAATTCCTAAAGGGGGGCGATACTCCTAGGAAATTCGCCCCCCGGGAGGGCGATATTACGGCGGGACGGATTTCCTGGGACACCGGTACAATTTGAAAACGGAACAAAATCATGCCGGTATGCAAATACGGCATATCACATTTCATGTTATTTGTGTAAAACGCAAGGCCTGAACGGCATGATTTTGTTCCGTTTTCAAATTGTACCGGCATCGTGTAAACGGGGTCTAAGTCGTTGAGTGAAATACAGTTTCCGCACCTCTGGTCCTTGTTGATGCACCTGCGTATATATAGACACAATAAATTATTGTTAACTACAAGTTCATCTACTGCCAGTATATCGTGCTGAGAGATTAGCAAACTTCCATTATTTGTCAGTTTCCGCTCCACCGCACTACAATACTGAAGGCTAGCTACCGCGTGTGTCTCAACTGCCGGCCAAGGTCAACGGCCATTCTTGCAAATATAATTTCACTAGTGGCTGTAATGCCACGTGATTTTTTGCTCGTCGATCAGGGGACGTGCGTAGGAGTGGGATAAGGAGCTATTCAGTATACACAGAATCAATTTTATCCAGACGGTCTTTTGGAATAGTTACAGTGGCTAATACCCGACTTCTATACTTGTTGAGTGTAAGCACTCTATTAGGCAAATTTAGTATCATCAGTAAAGCTTGTAGTGGACGATATCCGATACAATCACGTTTTAATAGGTCTTGTCAAACGGCTTTATTTGACCACACTCACCATTATATGATCTTCATTATATCATAGTTCATCGTCATTATCATCATTATTATCATCATCATCGTCTTCATCGTCATTATCATCATCATTATCATCATCATCATCATCATCATAATTATCGTTATCATTATTATAATCATTATAATTATAATAATCATTATTGTAATTGTCTTTATCATCATCATCATCACATCATCATCATCATCATCATCACATCATCATCATCATTATCATCATCATCATCATTATCATCACATCATCATCATCATCATCATCATTATCATCATCATTATCATTATTATCATCGTTACAATCTTCATCAACATCGTTATTATTATCATCATCATGCAATGACGCTAACATACAAATGGTGACATTGTTACGTATAATGCATGCCCCAGTCTCACCATAGACTCGGTACAAAGGTTGTCTGAAACTAAGTTGGGTGCCATGCAATACAATTTGAATATGCCATGTGCTTAATCAGTTCAAAAAACGGTTAATAATAGTGTTTACCGCCGAGCCATTTGTACTATTTCATCATTTAAAACGATCATGAAGCAATGTTTATCAGGTTAGTAACGTATAACTCTGATGTTGACAATAATCTAAAATCTATTTTATGAGATGCTAAAATAATTTATGAAAATAATGTCTTTTATGTCTTCTGCAGAAGATATATAAAAAATGGGGAAATTGGGGGTTGAACTGAATTTTATTAAAATGTCCTAAAGATTAGCTTTTTACGCTTCGGCTTGAAGCTATATGTCTTAGGAAGTAGAGCGACTGACCGGGGACTAATCATTGCAAAGGACGCAGATCAACGTAGCCAGTCAAAGGCATATCAAGATGCTCTTGGCAGCCACCATACGACACATGTCAGATCACGAAACACAGCAAACTCTAAGTGTTGATTCTATATGAAGAAGGGAAACCTGAGAACCTGGAGAAAACCCCTCAAAGCCTGTATATGAGTTTCAAACACGAGAATTAGAACAGGGTATATTAATTCCTACGCGGTCACCCATCCAACTACTAGCCAGTGAGAGGCAGTGTACTAACAGCATGCATAAGCACGCCACCAATACTTCAGGATTGCAACTATTTGTCTTGCAACAATTTGACCGTCTCATGTTAATAAGAACCAACCCGGAGTTATTTCTAGGCAATTACCATATGCTAATATAGGCAAGAGTTTCATGCCATTGATTGCTAGGTGTTAATGTGACTTATACATAACGTTGCTGAGTCGAAAATCTGCCGAGATTTTTTGCAACGAAGTACTGACGTTTCGAGCAGAGGAGCCTGTACACTTTCAAAACAGCACTCTACTTTTCTCTCTCTCGTAATTGAAACAGTCAAACTTTTTAATTGTCGCGTTTGCAACAATATAGTGAAAATGGACCCAGACACCCCCTACGGTGTCCCATTATCTTTGCATTTCGTATGCAGGTAGTTGATTACAATTCCTTGAATAGGTATAGGTTAATTAAATTATTTCTTTTGTGTAAACAATCACATGAGAGATTGCTGTGTTAAAAACTAAATAATATAATATAATTAAAGCCATGATGTACGTAAAGCTCAAGAAAGGACACAAGTTTAGAAAGAGATATGTACTGTATATATAGGACTGTGTGGGGGAAAGATATATGTATCTAACTGTACAGTGATAGCCATATACATATTAGGGGGCCTTTACACGAGCCCGGGTTCAGAGCCAGCCCGAGTCAACCCGTTTACGAATAAACCCCCGTTAGCGTTTACACGATAGCCGGGCAACCCGTCTTGCCGGGTTGGAGAGGGGCGACGGTGCGGAACTTTGGTCAATTCCTTCATGTAAACACGGGTTGACTTGACCCGGGCTCGTGTAAAGTGTTGGCAATATGATAATTTGTGTTGGGAAAAGCTGACCCGGGTTGAGAAAAGCTGTCCCGGGTTGGGAAAAAAAGCAGCCAACCCGGGTTCATGTTTACACGAAAAAAGAATAACCAGAGGTGGCGAGCTGACCCGCGGGCTGGCACTCAACCCAGGCTCATGTAAAGTTCCCCTTAGATGCAAATCTGCTCTCTTTCTATATATATATATATATATATATATATATATATATATATATATATATATATATATATATATAGTCGCAAAATTTCCAGTCTTACCATTGCCACGAGGCTTCCAACTTCTACAGCTTTCTCAGGCTGTCCTCTGCACGTCTCTTCGACTTCATTCAGCGTTAAGTATTGTCGCTATTTCGGCACATAAACCGCGAGTACATGATATAGCTTAATGTGGAAATTGTTCCTGTCATATTTAGTTTAAATCTATTTTATATATTTATATATTCGTCGATATTTGTATGGCGCATAGTGAACCTTATTCTTTAAAAAAGTACTTTACAGGGTGCTGTTTGGGGGTTTCAGTTTCAAGTTTGTTTATAGAAAATTTAAGAAGGTGGTGAATTACTAAAATCTCTAAAACAATACTGGCATTTCGAAGAGTCTATAGAGAGATATAAGAGTGATTCATTCTTGCATGCATCTTCAAGTCTGAATTTTACTCTGTAGCTACTGAACGCCAGAATGGGGACTTACCCTATATATACCAACGCGAAATATAACGCCAGTGCTCACATATATATCTAAGATAAAAGAAAGATTCACAAGCAATAAGAAACATATAATCTATATAGGAATTATAATGCTAAAAATAATGCTCTATATATATATATATATATATATATATATATATATATATACGTGTGGGTTTTGGTCTACGAAACGCAGAGTGCTCGATAACATATAGTTAGAGCAAATATAGATTTTCGCTTACCTCAAAAGTCTGCTGCAGGCTGTTTCATCTAAAAAAGAATCTTCAGGCAGACCTGCCTGAAGATTCTCTTTTAGATGAAACAGCCTGTAGCAGACTTTTGAGGTAAGCGAAATATATATATATATATATATATATATATATATATATATATATATATATATATATATATATATAGTTACATATACATTCATGGTATATTATTGAATGAAATCTTTGTCTACACTGAGAGGACGAGGGAATGAAACTGTTGAAATATTTTTGTCTGACGAGTAACGCGATTATTTTACTTTGCCTAACACCAGACAATTTTGTTTGCCAAATAAAAGAAGAGCCTTATAGCAATATAGACAGCAGTGGGTTATAACGAGTCATTAACCCATCCCATTCTTTGACCCCTTTTATTATTTTAAAATAGAAATTTATTATTTTGCGTGGTCTGAAAAATTGATATTCAAACATAATTAATATTAGTTGTTATATATAATAACCGTCTATTTGAAAAACGGAAGATTTCCTTTTCAAAGAAAGGGAGTTAAGTTTTTTTATTTAAAAGTTATTATGGGAAATTTGTTTGTTCGTTGCTAATGAGTTTTTCTTTAGATACAAACATATTCTTTTACAGACATGTAAAGTTTCACGTATATTGTTATTTTTTTTAAATATAACTGTTTATAATTTGTAATATTTTATTTTTATTTTAGGTTAGCCAACTATTTTGAACATATAGGTTTTCTTTTTTTTATATATATATTTATATATATATTAATACTCGTGTTTCAGTTTGAGTTTATATGTTAAGGTTGTTTTAATTCCTATACAATTCCAGACATGCAGTCGAACGGAAGAAAATTCTAGACTGTTTGTGACTTGTTTCAAATTAAAATTGCAACACTGTCAACACGTTGAGTGATTTACTATGGCAATTCACGCCCCTCGACCATGGCCAAATGTAAACAAAATTTACTTTGCTGAACGCTACGGTCTCTAAAATATCACCCAATCCCTTCCTGTATAGTTGCTTAACAAGAAACAAAATACAAAACTGATACCCCAGACCCTTTTCAAGTTACTTTCAGTCCATAATTTGATTCCAAAGACAAAAATCGGTGTCCCAGAGGACAACATTGTTTTCTAAAAACAACTGGTATAACTCAGTGACCACTTTTTCTTCTCGTTTCATTTTACATCCTATTTCTCATAGCTTAATGTTGTCAGCATGTCGTCTAGTTTGTTTAAAGATTGCGTACGCTACCCCAAGCTTTCTTTTCGAGGTCGTTTTCGTACCAGAAATGCTGCTCAATTTATTATGTTTAGCGTCTTTGGTGTTTAATTAGTTTAACAAGGCGATAATTCGATGCCAAAATAACATAAAAAATTCATTTGTTTTTCATTACCAGCTAAAAGTGAAGGTCATCCATATCGTCTTCAGACAAGCCATTGGTCTCGAGTAGACAGCATCTCCAGCACACGGCCTCCCTGAATAAACAATAGCATCTCCCCAAAGGTAAGACAATACCTCAGTCACATATATAATTCGTGTTTTAAGAGTAAAAAAATACACTGTCCATGATTGCGCTTTGGGGTGTATCAATTTGGGCGGAGATACAGTTTTTGTTTCAAATTTGGAATTTTATCATATATTGTCCGGTGGATTCCTAGACATTTTTCCAGACGGTCCAGATATGTATTAGTCGGTTATTTCAAGGGTGGTATGATTCTAATCATACGTTTCATTATCACCTCTGCTAGATATTTCGTTCTGTTTCATCTGTGTCTATATTTGTTGGAGGTGGAAGGCGTGAATTATACCATTATATGCTGAGGTGTTTTAGAGACTGTGGGAATTAACACTTTTATAATGGTATACTAAAATAGCAAACTTGATCTAATGTTATAATTGTATAGTATAGCCACATTAATTATAAGCCACTAAATATAAACAAGAAATGATTTTTACATCGATATCTAGCTAGACTGAGAACTAATTTTAAAGACACTCCCTGTCACTTAGACAAATAACAGATGCTAAAGAGCTATTTCTTGACCAATTTCTTACAAAATCTATAATAGTCATTCCTGCCTATTATGGCTTTTTTACTTTCAATAATTAAGTCTGATGATATATCAACATACATAAGATTATAGTTTAACAATTGTTGAAGACAATGCTGATAAGCCAACATATAGTATTGTTCTGTGGAGAAAATTCTATCACCCCATTTAATTAGGAAAAAATTACTATTCTAGTAAAAAGAATTCCCCTTTGCTCAACATTAATTTAATAAATCCTTTCGTTTTCTTTCCGTTCTATTTCATTAGTCTATTAGAATCTAGTAGACCTTTTGTTTTCTTTGACAAAATAGCTAACTGTGAACCATTCAATTGAATAATTAAGTTAGGAACATCTATCTATATATATATATGCACGAATTCTACAATCTTTCTGATGAAAATAGTAATATCTTCTATACACGTATTAAATTTTTAAGTAGTGAGAAGAGACGAGTTTTATATCAAGTTAACAGTTTTAGTGACGGTTTGGTTTGCAAAGGAAGCGGATAGACACGAATGTCTGAAGGGTTCAGTTATTAGTCGAAAGCTTGTCAAAGTTGTGTCTCAAAGACAACATTTAGCTTTAGGTTGTTATATTTGTCTATTTTTATATCTCTCTAGTCAAAGATTGAAGCTTTTTTATCATATCAGAGTAGAACTTCGGATAGAATGAAAAACAGAGAGGACTTTCACAACCGGCTCAGCCTTCAGCTATATAGTACATGCGCGCCGTGCAGGCTTCCATAACTTATCTCTTATGTAGGCAAGCGGACATCAATTTCTTGAACAGTGTTGTAATTGGGATAGGTCGACTCGTGCATGTTTGCAAATCAAATCAAATTTTATTATATACAAATGAAAGATATATAGAGAGAGATAAAAGTTTGTATAGGTATACAATATAATTTTGGAAAATAATATAGAAAGAAAATCAATTATATGAAAGTATATGTGATTTAAGTGTAACAATAGCTTTCTTTATCTGACATAAAGAGGTATAGGCTAGGGCATCAGTGTATGCTTTAAATACATGCACAGTTTCATTCCTGAATTATATAGCTTCATCGGCAATTAACAATGTGATTGAGTTAAATGTGGAATGGT
>OZ036002.1:5812376-5827376 GCA_964035015.1 Corallium rubrum
CACAAGTGGCATTACGACGACAGCAACAACAAGAGACCGAGCTCAAACAAAGCTTTGATTTGTCCTTCTTAACTTCAAAGAACCCATCGCCTCCTTCTTCTGAGGATGCACATCCCGACACCACTGGCAAAAGCAATGGCACTAGCGAAAGGAGCGAGAGGAGTGAAACTAGTAGTCCACACGAGCTTAGCGAAGGTAAGAGGAGCCTTGTATATTATTATAGTACTTCCAGCTTGGAGTTTGTCAAGTTTAATATATAGTTCTTGCTGTACAAGCTGTCGTTAGATGTATACTCAAAAACCCCAAGCTTTAGACTATAGGGCCCATGCAGAGTTAATGGCAGCTTGTATAGCAAGAACTAACGCAAAGTCTAAGTTCTTTAACTTTTATGACAGTGCGAATCACAATATTAAAATCTCCTTAGTACACTGCAGTATTAACGAACCTATAACATTGGGGCTTATATACAATTCATGGAGTTATCCAGTTTGTTTCTGCAACATGCATGTAGCTATAAAATTGCACGACAGTCCACCAAACCGCGGTGAAATCATCGATAGCTGCTTACAAGCGATTTCAAATCGCATTCATGCAGGCCAGCGATTAACTCATTACTGTCGGAAGGTTTCTTCATGCATGCAGAGGTGAATACAGAATCGTCTGATGGCGTTATAGCCAAAATAAAATACTAAGGAACTTTTTGGACAGCCGTATAAAGAGTTATGACAGATATTTTTATGACTTATTCCTTTTCGAGGGAGTTCTTTAATTGCCTGGGCCTCAAGGTGAATCAAATCGTCTGGTTAAACACCAATTTGGACAGGAATCAATGCGACAATGAACTTAAAATTGAAGCAAAATTGCAGTCCAAAAATCTTGGCATTCCGTCAACTTTTCGCTTCACTTATAATCTTATATACAAGTATACTTTTGTTATACTCGCAGAAAATTTGTGAATTAAGAGACAGATGTACGTTATTACAGTACTTTCAGCTTTGAGTTTGTAAAGTTTTGTTAGTTCTTACTGTACAAGCTGTTGTTAGATGTTAATACTGCGAAAATTCTGAACCCCAAGCGGGACTCCAACTCGCAACCTTCTGGAGTGCTGGTATATAGAGCGTCTGGCTACAGCATTCGGAAGCTTGCATGTGGGTTCGAGTCCCGAGAGCTCCGCAGAATTTCCTGAGTATATGTTAACATCTAACGACCGCTTGTACATGACCGCTTGCAAGAACTAACAATAATTTAAGATTATTGTTTTCTGAGAATGGGAACAAGTTCGATCAAACAATATCGGAGTTTCACGCAGGAAATGGCACTTTGTGGAACGGTTATATAAACTTTTGAAGTTAAAGGTTATATAAAGGTCTATAAAGGTCCACAAAGGCTAGTTGCGGTGTATATTTTATTGTAATTAAACTGTCGTTAAAACGCCGGCTCTTTGTAAACTCTTGCCAAACCAAATATTCTATTATTTAAAACAGCGACAGGTGACGTGATAGCTTCCGTCCAATCCACAACATTGTTTCAATATATATTGAATCTTATCATCTATTCAAATGACCGATCCTTTGTTAAATGCTATAATTACCAATATCGTTATATACGTGTTAATATACAGATATATATATAGGTACATTGCTATAGAAAAGTGAGGTTCTGTTTCATTGTATAGACATATCTAATTTCCGTTGCATCCAATTGCCAAAAGAAATCCTTTATGCAGCTGAATTTCAAAAAATTCAATAAACGTATTCATAATGTGATGGGCGGAGAAATCATTTGAATGTTTGTATAGCCACATGCGTGTATGTATTATGTAGGCTCTTTATGATCTTTGATTAAGTTGCGAAATCAGATTGGCTAGTGGCGTGAATGTTAATTCTTATACTATATAAGCTTCATCTATAGACTATATTGCGACTGCATGCATATTTGTAGTACACAAACTCGTTTCAAATTATAAGTCAGTAAGGGTAATAAAACATCTAACCTTGCAAGCAATATAAACTGCATAGATTTTACATATAGAAGTTTCTTTTCAACCTATCTCATATATATACATTATATTACGCTAAACTCTTTTGTATCAATTTAAATATACGCTTCCCCTAACTATTAGCACTTAGCAGTATACATATATAGAGTTGATTCGTTCTTTAAAAAAACCCCTCTAAAAGTTTAATAAGGAATAGTAAATTCATGTGAACTGGACTATTCTTTGATTTAATAAATTTAACAAGGTTTTTTAAAGAACGAAGCAACTCTCTGCTTCGCCAACTGTGCGAGGGAGGGCGTATACTTGAATTGGTCCACTCTTTCTATGCCCTAACTTTGCATTGCTCAACTTGTTCTGGGGGGTGGGGCATCAGACACTCAAATCTAATGTATTTTACTCCACGGCTAACATACGTAAGACGGTTTTACTTAATATTGTCACAGGAAAAATCTATCGACGAGATAGGGTTAAACTTGGAAATTTCTATGGAAACCCACATGTAACACTAACATTTTTTGTTTATACCCCAACTTAATTAGTCAACGACAAGTCCACAACAGGTCTTTTTGTCACAACATAATTGAAGTTATATATTATTCAACATCCTTTCAATGAATCCAGACGACGCGATAGACGAATATATACAAACATTTGGTGATATATTTGGACAGATTATCTTTGCTATAAAAAAACTATTAAATTTCTTTTTCCTGTTTTCCCCCCAATTATTTTGAAAGCCTCTAACTGTTTTCTTAAACTTTTCGAATTGTTTTTTTTTAATTCTGAAAACGCCTATCCTACGAGCAGAACTTTCTTTTCCTAAGTTCTGTTTCGCGAAAATTGAAAAGAAAGAATTGACAGGGCTTTATAGATGGTTGAATAAGATTATAAGAGATCCGATTTGTTAACTGCGGTGTTCCTTTTAATGCAGCCGTGAAAATATATTTAGCCATACTATTTTATTACTGGAGAACAAGCCTTTTATTTAATGTTCTGGCATGCAGTTGCAGAAATTAACTACCAAACCACAAGAAACTTGTTAGAAACTTGACCTTGACTTGACATTCCACTTGTGTTAATTAACTTTCTCTAAACAATCATTTTGTTATTGTATGTGGATTTTACTATCATTAACACTGTTGCTAACACAATAACAATGTTACTAATTTAACGCCAACACAGAACACACTAATAATTTAACCGAAATTGTTATAATGACCTTGGTGCATTGACACTGGCGCTGGAACTGACATTGCGCAACTGACAGACCTGACACTGTGATTCTGCACTGCGACACTATGTAACACTGACACTGTGACACTAACACAAACACAAACACAAACACTCTCTCACTGTGACTCTGTACTGTGATACTGTGACTCTGACACTGTACTGTGACTCTGGCACTGTGACTGCACTGTGACTGACACTGTCACTGTGGCATTGCGATGACACTGACCGACACTGACACTGTGACTCTGACACTGTACTGTGACTCTGACACTGTGACTCTGCACTGTCACTGTCACTGTCACTGTGACTCTGCACTGTCACTGTCACTGTCACTGTCACTGTCACTGTCACTGTCACTGTCACTGTCACTGTCACTGTGGCATTGCGATACTACACAGACTCTGCACTGCGACACTGACCGACACACTAACAGTGACTTGACACAGCGACACTGACACAAACACTGACACCGTGACTCTACGCTGTGACACTGACTATATATTACTATCACTGCTACTGGCATACATGAATTCAGGCTTTCGCACTGACTGCCTGACTGACTGGCACTGTCTCACTGATGCCACCAGTGACTCAAGTATTTGCAATGACATTGACTCAAGCCTTAGCGCTTCGTTCACGCGCTGACTGGCTAACACACTAACACTGTTTTTCTTTAATCTAATCTAAACATCTTATGTTTTATTTTGTATCACATTAGAACGAACGCCTCAACACAGTCCCATTGTGCCTGCAGGAATAAAACGAGAGCGATCCGATGAATCCCGATCGCCAGACACAGACGAAAATGGTTTTCATGGTTTTAAGAAAATCAAAAGTTACGACCGCGAAAGTGAACTGATAATGGCCGACTACGGCCGTTACATGGATATCTTGATCAGACTATTCCCTGAACAAAAGCGCGACGTCCTGGAACTAGTGTTACGCGGTTGCGGTGGAGACTTCGCGCAAGCAATCGAATCCATCTTACCAAGCCACGAAGAGGCGATTGTCCGCGGACAAAGATTACTTCGCAATCCAACGTTTCATCCTATTCCCTCACCCTTCTCGATATTCAGTCGCACCGTTGCGCCTTTTCCCACACCGGCGTTCCCCGGTATCCCGATCAGACCGTTATGTACCCATCCGAACTGCAAGTGTTACCGTTCGAGCTACGATACTGCGACCTCGGCCTTCAAGGATACCAAATCGTTATTTCACACCAGTTTTCCCACCAACACTTTTGGCTATGGTCATGGTCAAGATACGAAAAATGGTAGTCATTACTTTCGTTACCAACCGCCAACCTTCCTATCGCTTCCTGAAAAACACAAGCAAAACGGCATCGAAAGAGATCTCGCTAGAATTTCGCCAAAAGCTAATATCGAGGAGAGGCGCGATCAAGCCAGTGTATAATAGTAGAAAACTCACGATAATTACCGCCGACCAGCAGACATCATGCACTGACCGTATTCTACTAAGAAAACGAATTGAAGACTGGAACGAGTGGGACTGCGTTTCCTGTCCACTGATCTGTATATATTGAGATCAGTGGTCCTGTCCAAAAAATGATCGAACAAAGATGGCGGAAATATGGGTCCTTTGTTCATGTTGGTAACCGCTGATCGCAGTCTGCACTCTATTTTTATCCGACGGCGGGCTCAGCTGCGCCCACAGTCCAATCGATCGAGTTATAAAAATATATTCAAAAAACGGTCAGCGGTTACCACCATGGGATAAAGGACTCTTAAACCATCAATTTAATTGTACATATCAGCATCTCATGTATAGTTAGCTCTCTTACACAGCGGATAGCGCAATATTTATTTATTTATTTATAATTCCTAAGTTCAACGTCACGCACATAAACAACGAATTCGACACGGGCGGTTTTGTTGTAATTTTGAAACTTTTGCACATCGCTTATATCTTGTAAATAATGAAAAGGAAAATTTTCTGTCACTCATATTATGTGGAGCTAACACGAAGTACTTACTCTTATTGTTTACAATCCCAATATAACATCGCGCGGCGTGGTGATATAATTAGTATTTAATTAGCATATAATTATAGTAATTACTCAGAAATGGTCGATGAGAAACAAAAGACAATTGTACAACACTCATTTTTTTTTCAGTACTGTAAATATATGTATTATAATGAATAAAATAATGGAACATGATTTAGAAGAAAAATATTTTACAGCGCAACGTAATGATTATATAACTAAAAAGGTACAATTGCAGAATACCCCCATTAGTATATAGCTGGGTAAAGGCGAGGTAATACGGACAACATTTTTTTTCAACATTGTTGCGTTGCAAGTTGAATAGCGTTGTTGGCACGTATTACCACCCACCTTAAACATTGTCACACAACAAGGATTTTGTTGCAAGTTGAAAAAAATTGTTGAAAAAAGTAGACTAAAGTTCTACTTGCTGTAACAAAATCATTGTTGCGTGACAATGTTTAAGGTGGGTGGTAATACGTGCAACAACGCTATTCAACTTGCAACGCAACAATGTTGCAGCAATTTGTTGCTCGTATGACTTCACCTTAAGCAGTAAATTTATAACGACAATGTCCTATCTACCTATCTAGCCAGATGACTGCGTAGCCAGATGACGGCATAGCCAGATGACTGCGTAGCCAGATGACTGCATAGCCAGATGACTGCGTAGCCAGATGACTGCATAGCCAGATGATTGCGTAGCCAGATGATTGCGTAACCAGATGATTGCGTAGCCAGATTATTGCGTAGCCAGATTATTGCGTAGCCAGATGATTGCGTAGCCAGATGATTGCATAGCCATTTGACGGGTGTAGCAGCCAGTTGACTGCGTAGGCGGATGACTGCATGCGTAGCTAAATGACTGCATAGCCAGTTGAGTATGTAGCCAAATGACTGCGTAGTCAGATGACTGTGTAGCCAAATGACTGCGTAGCCAAATGACTGCGTCGCCAAATGACTGCGTAGCCAGATGACTGAGTAGCCAATTCAGTGCGTGGGCAGTCGGCGATGGGGTAGTCTGCATTTGCTCCACCAAAATGTCTCTTGTTGCTAATTTTAAAACTGGATTACTGATGCACACTAAAAACGGTTCTTATTGATACTCTGTTCTTACTGATTTTGAAACTGGATTACTGAGGCAAAATAAAAACGATTCTTATTGATAAAAACATTAAAACACGCTCCATGAGACCTTGCTATTTCTTACTTTCGCGACTTGCTAAAATGGTTTTTAACTTCTCGTATCTTCCTGTGCGCACCTGCAGATTGCCAAAGATCGGATCAAGCCACAGGTCACGATCTTCGAACGAGATATGATTCATGTCTCCTGGAAGGATCTGGGAAATTTTGTGCAGTGGCAGAGGTCGAAGCGGGAAGGGTGGAGGCACAAGTTCTGTGTTGTTTTTTCCAAGGATGGACTCCAAAGGCTCATCCAGCCACCATGAAGGTTTATCAAGATCTTCAGGTTTTTTCGATGTTTTCTTTTCTTCTAAGGTAGAATTTCCATCTTTTCTTCCAGGTGGGCTATCTGGGATCTCACCATCCTCAAGATCAATTCCCCTTTTGCTTGATATAGGGGTTGATGTACGGCAAGTTTCCAGAGCTATGCTTGGGCTACCTGTGCCCGGTGGTCTGACCTTGTCATACCCAGTCTCCTGAACGGTGATTAGGCCAGTGTCCGAGTCATGCTCGATGTCCATGTCCGACTCAGGCCCTGAGGTGCGTCTCCTCTTACTGGCATGGCCACCATTGTCACGTTCTGATGAACGATGGTGTTTACGGCTAGCGTCCTCAGTTGGTGGTGGGGCAGTGGGCTTGAGGTGTAGCTGGTGGTGTGGGTTCATTTGTGGTAAGTGAATTTCATAGGACAACTCTTTAGCACCTGAACAATGAAGAAAAATTAGTCCACAAAACTTATTCCTACCTGAGCTGGCCAAAACTTGTGACCTTTGTTAATTTACTTGTCTAACGTGCATAGGCAGCAGAATTTGGGGGGGGGTGGGCTAACTTTGTAAAAGTGGAAAAAAGGGGGTGGGGGTTGAGCCCCCTGCCTTTGGCACCAAAGGTGAGGGTGATTATATGTTGAATATTTGTACATCTTCAAGCTCATCATCTCAGCTCATTCAAGTAGTTCATGAATATGCCACGGCACTTGAGAAAAAACAACAAGTTGATGTTATATACTTAGACTTTGCCAAAGCTTTTGATAAAGTCTCTCACAATAAACTTTTGTATAAACTAGAGTCTTTCGGTATAAAGGGTAATTTGTTATCTTGGTTTCAGGCATATTTATTGGGTCAACAGCATAGGGTTGTGATTAATGGTAAGGCTTCAGATTATTTACCAATTACATCGGGAGTACCTCAGGGGTCAGTCTTAGGACCCCTGTTGTTTCTCATATATATTAATGATATGCCAAAATGTATTTCTAGAGAAACTAGTCTGCCATTGTTTGCAGATGACTCTAAGTGTTTTAGAGTAATTTTGGGGCAAGAAGATGGTAATGCATTGCAGAATGATCTTAACAGGCTTTTAGATTGGGCTAAGACCTGGGGTATGGAATTTAACCTCTCTAAGTGCAAAGTTATGAGAATAACACGAAAAAAAGTACCGTTTGAAAGAGATTACTATCTTGGCAACTGGAAATTGAATAGAGTTATAATCGAAAAGGATCTAGGAATACTTATATCTCATAATTTAAACTGGAATGAACACATTGATTTTATTGTATCAAAGTCTCACAGGATGCTTAATCTCTTGTATTGTACCTGTAAGGATATAAGTGATACTCAAGTTAAGAAACAATTATATCTAACATGGGTTAGATCTCGGCTTGAGTATGCTTGCCCTGTTTGGTCCCCTTACACTAAGAGAAATATAAGAGCTTTAGAGCAAGTACAAAGGAAAGCCACGAGATTTATTGTTGGCAAAGACTTAAACTATAATGAAAGGTTACTAAAATTAGAACTTTTGCCCTTGATACACAGGAGAGAGATTCTAGACCTTATATTTTTTATAAATGTTTTAAGGGCATATGTGAATTAGATATCTCGCAGTATGTCTCTTTTCGTATTAACACCAGAAATCTTAGAAGTATAGACAATCTAACTTTAAGTGTTCATTTCAGTAGAACTGAAGCTTTTAAAAACAGTTATTTCATATGAATATGTAGATTATGGAATGGGCTGCCCTTGAATGTACATGAGTCTGAGTCACTTGCGATATTCCGATGTAAACTTTATTTGTTATATAATGGAAAATGTTATTATGAATGATTATTAGGATTACGTATTTATTTAATATTATTAATTTTGTTACTGATAGATGTATATTATTGTTTATTTATTTATACTTAAATTAGTGATAAGTAACCTATACATATATTGTATTATACGGTAGATTTATATATTATTTGGTGGTTTAAACTCGATGGAATCTTGAATTCTGTTTTAAACCTACCTAAATAACATTATAATTATATAAATTTGTAATTATTGTTATTTAAACTTGATTAAATTCAAATTCATATGGCATTTTGAAAATTCCATATCACTACAGGATGACAATCATGTTGTGTACTCATTTCATGAAGTACTAAATGTATTAGCAGTTGATGACTGTTGATCAGAAGTATTATCAATGAGCCATATCGGAAGGTTTTACAATGTTTAGGATTCTGTAAAATCTTCCCCCAAAATGCAGGAAATGCCATTTCAGAGACTCTAGATTTCAAAATTCCCCCCCTGGACCCCCTAGAGGTTTCTTGCACCTTCGGCACTTAAAGTTCAGTCTCCCCCTCCCCCCACCAAACCTATCTTCCATTGCCTATGCTAATGTCAGACAATTTTACTCAACAAAGGAAGAATCATCAAACAACCTAGGCAGCGATGGATTAACATAAATTGTGACACTTTACCTTTTGGTACAGGTACATTAAAACCTGGAAAATGCACAAACTGCTCTGGATCTGAACTCTTCTCATCACCATTACTTTCTTCTGCTTTTCCTTCTGCCTTTCCCTCTTTACCATACATCACTATACCAGAATCATGGTTGCTAGGCAACCAACCAGGTGGGTAGCCAAGCATTCTCATCCTGTATATAAATGGTGGTAAATCATTTGGTCTGAGACCGAGGGCCTGTCTCAGGTCTTCACTGACTTTACCAGGCAGCAGATGTGAAAATTTCTTCTCTCGTTCTTTGTCGGCGTGGTATCTGGCCTCCTGGATAGCAGGAGAAGAGAAGTTTTTCAAAAATTCCTGTCGCTTAGCACTTATTTTAACTAAGTCTCTAGGTTGCTTGCAGTCCTGAATCTTGTGCTCACCGTCGCAGTTGAAACAAACCGGCTTCTGCCTCCGCAACCTTTTCCCACCACTGTCATTGTCCGGCAAGACTTTGAAGTACACTTGTTCATAGTTGGGTGGTTGTGGAGATGCATCGGTCACCACAACTGACCCAAAACTATCTAGGCAGAAAGATCCGAAATACTGCACACTTCCAATTGGAATACAAGAAAAATCATACCCCAAAGACTCCTCATCCTCTTGTTCGGAAAGACCTGAACGTTTATCCAGGGCCAGTGCAAAGGCATCGCAGAAAGAAGATCCTTTTTGAATTTCTAGCGTTGATGGCTTAACCACTGAAGCATTATGAACTTCAGATTTTCCATCAGTCTTTGACTTTCCATCGTTTGTTGATGCAAACTGTTTGATAAATTCCTCCATATCTGCTTGCCTTCCCCTCGAGCAAGGTCGATCGTAATAGACAATACTTGCCACAGGACCATTATCTTGGCAAGAAGTAAAAGCGATCTTGCGAAGGACTTTCTTTAGTAGTTTATTCTCCTGTTTTAGTGCATCTAGTTCAGTCAAACTAGTGCTTCTCTTTCTCTTTGATTTCGAGTCAATTGCATTTTGATCGCTCTCTTTCTCAGGTTCGAACGTCGAAAACAGTTTAGTTTCGTCGAAACACTCTTCATCCATAGGTTAATTGTAGCCAGTCCTCTGTAAATCGAAATTAAAAGTTGCTTTTATTGTAGTCGTTTGGCCAAATTGGACGCCATGTTTCTTCTCGCCCCAGTCTCCAATTTTCAGCGCATGCAACACAATATCTTGCCATCTATACATACTGCATATATAATAATGACCGGGTAATCGCAACAGCTTCACACCAATTACAGCGGTTGCAACATGGGGGCTGCAGAATTCTCGAGTTGCCAGCTGTTGTGGGAAAGGACAAGGGGCTAACTAATCATCCAGTTTGTTTGTGATGGAGTTGGAAGGTGTATCAAAGGTGCTCACAGTAGCCAACACACGAGGTCCACGAGACATGTCAGACAACGGAGCATAGCTATGCATCTAGATATAGGTGTTGACTTTTTGAAGGGTGGAAAACCGGAACGGGCAAACGCCCGGTGGGCCCCTTGCCTATTGGGCCCCCTTTGGGCCTTAAATATTTTTTGACTTTACCAAAGTATAACAAGGCTATGTATCAATCAGGCAATTATACTTGCTTAGGATAAAATAATTATCTAGCGTTAATAGTGGAAGCTATAGTTTCTTCCGACATTTCAAGTTCTGGAATTATGAAGAAAGCAATTAAACGTGGAGCACAGAAAAGGCGCAAGAAAAAGGTGGACGACTTGCAAGAAGGAGCTCCTCTGAAAAGAGAACAATGTTTAGGATCCATGGAGTTGGAGGGAAGTGCATGGACCAATCTTCCCCTTTTTTCCTCCTAATTTTCCGTTCTTTACAATTTGTTGAGATAATTACTCAAAAAGAAAATGTGGATCTAAAAAGTTTGACTGAAACGCTTCAAACATCTGAACTACAGTCATATTAAAATATATGTTTTATATATTTTGTCGATAAGTAGTTAGCGCATGGGGAAGAATGCGTACGGAAATGCGTCGTCCTTTGTTTTTATTGGTAACCCTCAGGCCTTAACAGTCCATGCATATTTTTACATTCAGCGTTAATGTATGTTTTCACAAACTAATATACTATTTAAAGCCTAATTTGGACAAAATCTTTGTAAACAATGACGAAATGTGCCATTACAAACATGTTTTAAAACTATTAAAAGTTTGCTCAAAAATGCTGTCAGAATGCGGGAAATGCCATTTCAGAGACCCAAATTTCAAAAATATTCCAGGGGAGGATCCCCCGACAACAACTTGATTTGGAAACTGGGCCCCCTTTTACACCAAATATCGCCCGGGCCTCTCTGACGTAGCCAGTCCGCCCCTGGGAGTACCTAGCGAAAAACCCTCGGAGTACAGGAGACCGACGACAACAACTCTGCCGGCACTTCAAGCTCGAGAACGGGGTGATTATTGATAGGCGGTGCCCTGGCCCAATCAAAGAATATGGGCCAGGTAACCACTAAAGACTTCTGCTTTCCTATTGGTTAAAATTTCGCGCGTTTTTAGTAGCTATGAGTAAAACTGCAATCGTCATAAGTGGATTTAGCCCTGATGACGCGAGCATGAGATTAGTGGTTACCTACCAGGCTAATCCAGATACTGACGCCGTCTGACCACGGCAAACGTCCCAAACTATAGACCATTTTCATAATAGCGAATTATTTGAATATTCGTTTATGTACATCTTAATAAGCCTTTCTAGCCTCGTTTGTGTGTCTGCAATTCAAAAGAATCTTTGCTTCATAACGAGGCCAAGATGCACATAAACGGCGGAATATTTAAATTGAAGGCCTTTATGAAAATTATGAACTTCCTCTATCCCCTAATAATTTTAGCTGTATGACTGAACCATTACAATTCTACCAAATATTTCAAAAATGCACATGTCATATGAAAAATATAAGACACGATACAACTTTCACTTTATTAATTTTATTGGCTTTATTAGTAAAACTACTCGTCCATACATTTGTGATACAAAAATTAAATAGACTGTAATCTAAGAGTTGGAATCTTCCTTATTAACCACCGTCACATTTGCTGATTTGTCGTTTATGAGGACGGTTTATTATCACTATGTGCACTGTAAGCATGTGAACATCTCCTTCATAAACTCTGCGTGATAAAGATCCCTACTCAGTGGACAACCCTGCTCCTTTCTCCGTGCCCAATTCTCAGTTGCCGTGCGACACGTCGTGCAGGCGATGTCGTAGCTGCGTGTTATCGTTTTCCCGTTCTCCTTTAAAAACGAGTGCGACGACTTCTTGCGACAACTATAAACGAACGGTCGACGGGATGTCGGTTGCATATCGGAAACAAACCTCTCATGTGCAGTCAGGTAAACAGTCTGAAGCAATTTGAATGACTTTCTTTTGACCTCCTTCAGGTATGCTTCTTTGCGCAGGATTATTGCTTCGGCTATCCTAAACTTACTATCCATGCCGACTTCTTCAAATTTATCCGATGTCCTCAGGTGATGTAGGGAAAAAGTCGAGGCCAGTTCAATGCACTGTTGTTTGACGTCGTCCAGCCCGTAGTGTTCGGCTAACAGAAGACAATTAATGCACTTCAATTCAGGCTTCTCCACGCCAAGTAGAAACGTGTTGCACAAATACAATACTTTTTCGATCTCGAATTCTTTCGCTAGCTTCAACAAGAACATAATGTTTTGAGAATTTATAGTCTGCAAGTTATAAATGACCAGTAACAGCTCGTAGACCTCTTTGGCTTTTTTCTTGGGTAGCTCGATTACTTCATCCGCACTTTTTCTCGCTTTTATCAGGTTGTCAAACATCGGCGACCATAAAACCAACGTGCTTTTGTGAACGTGAAATTTGCTGTCTTCAGCTTGCAAGATCACATCGCTGCGGTACCAAGGTTTGCGAAATTCCAGCATAGCCATAAGGATCAGTCTTGTTTTATTCCGTTAGCTTAGTTTGCGCAAGAATCTGATAGTTGTTCCAGTGAAAGAGTTTTTTCTTTCTTTCTACTGTTGAATGATTGGTCACATCAGCAAGCACAGTTCGTATTCGATGTCGCAATCAAACGAATCGAAGTCGCGCGCGAGGTCGCGTTTGACGTCACGAGCTTGCCATTGGCTTGCGCAACCAGGAGCGCCTTTTTTGTCCATTTTGTACTTTGATTTTCCAAGTCCAGCTTGCTACTTAAGGCACATTAATCAGCCATAGTAAAAACACCTTAAATAGGTAATGGGACCTCCATCGGAATTGTCTTCAGAGGAAAAACACAACAATATTCATGGCACTGAACGGTGCACGTGGTGTGCAGTTCATTGTAGTAAGCGCAAATTATAGGTGTGGTTGGATGTAAGGAAGAAAAGAAGATCGAGATAAATTGTAGAAGGATGAAAATTTTGTGTGTGAAGGTCCAACATCGTGCGTTTTGTTTTGTCTTCGTTTATATTATATATTTCCAAAGACAAAAGACTGAAATTTATTGTCTTTTGTGTAAATTATATATAACTTTTTATAATCCCTAGAATGCTGTAAGATCACTCCCTAAATGCAGAAAACGGCATTTTAGGGACACTAGATTTCAAAATTTTCCAGTAGGCATACCCTCGAACTCCCCAAGATATTTTTTGTGCCTTTGAAATTACTACTTTACACCTTCGAACCCCCCCTTTAAATTTACTATATATCCACATTAGCTAGCAGCTATTCCCATATACAGAATTAGTCAGTAATTGTTTCGCCTTTAAAATTCATCAAATAATGCAAATCAAGTCATTTAAAACTACAACTCTTTAAAACGTTTTATTAGTAAAAACAAACAATCGTTCAATATGTTCTTTCTGTAGGAGTAGTAAAGTACTCATTTTTTTTCTCACTGTATTAATTAAATTTGTTTAAATAAAAATAATAATGAATTTAAATGATGCTTATATACAAACAATGAGTATATTTTTATGCTGAATATTTTAATGTCCATAATAAGTGGTAATTTTCTTATTAATTCATTCAGCAACATGGTTTTACTCACTTTTTATAAATCCACATTATTCAGCAAGGCCATGTACTCCATTTTTGTCAACTGTGAATGGACATGTTATGTTGGGTAAATGAGGAGCAAAAACTACTTTGAGTTCACGTCTTGGACTATTGCACTGTTCTGACTGCTCCATATTTTGGTCCACTGGTCCAACAGTGTGACCCCAAGGTCTGGATAGCATTAATCTTACTGTCACTAGGTTAGACCAAGTTAACCCCAGACATGGAGTGACATTTTGATTAGAGCTACTCACAGAGTCATTCATAACTGCTGATACCTAGGAAAATGACTTTGAATTAGTGTTTACTACAAGGGGTTGACAAAAAAAGTGGCCATCATTGAAAGTATGATCAATGTGCAAAGTATAACTTTTATTAGAGTACAGAAAAATATTTATATATTTTTAGAATGCATGCATCAGGATTTGCTCAAATATGATATCAAATTCTAATTTTAACCATTGATTTAAAAAAATATATTAATTTTTCATGATTTTCAATCTTGTAACAAATGAAGTGAATCTTAGTTCAACTTATTCCAGTTGGTCTTCAAAATGATTAATGGAGTTTGTATACTATGAAAGTGTTATAACAGCAAAATAGTTAGATATTTTGTTGCCATTTCACTTGATTTCACTACAGCTTCACAGCATGGCATTGCTTTCATAGTTAATGTATTTTCTAAACCAATAACAAAATTAGAATTGGATATCAGAAGGTCACCATCAAACCCATTAATCTAACCAAGCTAACTTAACTTTACATCTGATGACCATATTCTTCTTTTCTGTTTGCTTTTATGATTGCATATAGTAGTAAACTGGTC
>OZ036002.1:5832376-5910442 GCA_964035015.1 Corallium rubrum
GTTGAAGACTGGATTGAGCGATTTCGGGATGATATGTGTGCTGTAGTTATAGCGCCGTGATGGAAGCACGTACAACCGGATGAAAGGCGAGCTCGTGTTGTTCCGTAAATCTTTCACAGGTAAATCTAATGCTTTATTGACCTGAAGAGAAAAGAAAAGAGAGCGTGTGTTAGTACTGTCATGCAGAATCCAACTGGATACGTGGCCGACGCGGCGGAATGGATTCAAACGTGATTTGAAGAATATCTATGCTGTAAGTATATTCCTGAATTTGATGAAGAGTTGCTTTGTTAGTTTGGACAGCTATTCTGAATCGTATTTTGGCATATTTATCTATTTTACTGTAAAATATTTCTTTGGATATATCAACGTCAACGTATTGATTTAGTGAGGTAAGCCTGGTGTGATACCACTGCTAACTCACTTAAATGCAACATTTTAAAAATATTTCACAACTAAATGCGCTTAGCATGTTTACAAATGCGCTTTAGTACTTCATTCTGAATTTACCGAAACGTCGCATTTTAGAGGATAAAACCTCAAAATATCAAACAAACAAAATATCAAACAAACAAAAAACAACTCACCAAGCAGTCCTGGGCTACCTATGGGTACATGTGATCGAAAGGGCTGATGGGGCGTGGCACCACTACGACAGGTGTTGCGCGCACATCATTTTACCGGGCTCCACTCGAAGCAGTTCTTGCGAAGTTTACTTGTAAGATATTATTTTGATGATCTCTTCTCGCTTGTCTGCCTGTGGACATTCCAATAGGCGAGTTTCAGGGTGTTGCGCGCGCATCATTTTTCAAAAAACCTGGCAAGCTCCACTCAAAGTAAACATACTGTTTAAAATAAACAAAGTGTAGATACAGTTTCTGGATATAAAACATTGTTATTCTGCTGTTGTTGGCTCGCTAGCAAGTCTGTTTGCCATTCCTTACTTTGTGGGGAGCCCACCAAGAGCCCGCCAAGAGCCCGCCAATTTCTTTCCAAAACGATGCGCACGCAACACCCTGAAACTCGTCTATTGGCCATTTCCCAAGAGAGTTGAAGACTGGTGACGGGTTAGAAACGCTAGGGTACTTGGGATCGTTTGGAGGGACAGACTTAATGCTTGATAGCGTAAGTACAATGAAACTGTCCTTCCAAACAATCCCAAGAACACCAGCACTCAATACTCTTTACCAGTCTTTAACTCTTTTGGGAAATGGCCAATTCCACACATAGCCTGGTACCCTGGCCCAATCAAAGAATACGGGCCAGGTAACCACTAAAAACGTCTGCTTTCCTATTGGTTCAAATTTCGCGCGTTTTTAGTGGCTATGAGTAAAACTGCAATCGTCATAAGTGGATTTAGCCCTGATGACGCGAGCATGAGATTAGTGGTTACCTGGCCCATATTTCTTTTGAAATTGGGCCAGGGTACCAGGCTATTCCACACATTGCCCCAATCTCGTACCCAGGGTCTTAACATCGCTCCTCACACTCTCCCCAGCTCTCTTGCATGTATTTCGTATACCTATTGCCGTTCGTCTTATATACCTTGAGAAAAAGTTCACATGTGGTCTGCTTGTACAAAAGCGAGACGTTCAGCTTTCCGAGGCTCGTCGTCGAAGATCGGTTCTTCTGAATTACACAAGAAGATAACTTCATGGGTATTTTCTCTTCTCGTCGAGAAACCTTTTCTGTCACCATTGAATTGACGCCGTCAACTTCTAGCTTGAACAACACATCCTTATTCTCGTCTACCACTCTTATGGCGGGAATTCGCCTGGGTTCCATAACGTCATTCCTGCGAACACTTTGCTCAGCGGTTACCGTAGTCTTAACAGTCGATTCTCCTCCCGGCGAACTCCGAGAATTCGCAACGGGCAGTGATATAAGCTCGATCATGTTTCGAGTCTCGGGGGTGTTTCCAGGGCTAAACAGTTCGTCTGGCGCCGTCCTGTAGTTGCTTAGCGACGAGTTGTCGTCATCGTCTTCTTCTTCAGTGAGGCATAGCGAGTCTTCTATCGGTGACATGCGCGTTGAGGTGGACGTGCTGCTCAGCTGTGGGGAATCTTGGACAAACTTGGACACGATTTTTGGAGCGTGTTTTGGAATGGCAAGGCTTTCTGGCGAGGAACTGGCCAGCTCGTAACTTTTCCTCCAAAGTTTTCTACCATGGCCCAGAAGTACGTTGTTCTGTCTGCGATCCCGTTTACAGTACAAACAATAGAACACACAGAGGATGCCGAAGAAACACACAGGAATACCAGTCGCCAGAAGTGCCACTAAGACCACTGCATAAAAAAAAGAGCAAAAATACTAGTCAAGGAGCCATGTTTTGTTTTTAATTTCCTCAAAAGACCGAGCAGCTACACGCGTAAGAACGCACAACTTGTTCACGGTTGTCAACAAGTTGTTCACTTATGGTTCGAACAACTTGTTCACGGATAAATTAACAGTCATGAACAAGTTGTTCCAACAGCACATTTGTATAGCCAACAACGTTGTTCACACATGATACATGTTGTACCAGCATGACGAAATAACATCGATGAACAACAATGTTACAAACAATAGTGAACATGGTTGATGTATCAACACGTTCTTCGGTTGTTACAACATGCGTGAACAACGGTTGTTGTTTCATCAAGCTGTAACAACTTGTTGAAACAATGATGAACAATGTTGTTCATTTATCAATGTTGTTCACATATATCAACAAGTTGTTACAGCATTGTTGCAAGTTGTCACAGCATTTTTCAGGCAACAATGCTGTAACAACTTGCGAGATTTTTACGCGTAGATAGATAGATATATACTTTAATAGTTAACTCCCCAAAGGACTTTTCAGAAACCATTTACAATCATTTACAAATTATAAATAAAATCTATGCTAATTAAATATTAAATGTATTTCTAAAGCTACTGAATACTACAAAGTCTAAAATAAATCCAAGTTGCTGTCCTAGTTGTTGGTGGCCCTGTTGCACAATGCGTATCCGTTTCCATGCAACTTGTCTAGCAACGGTATTGATGAGTATCGTTGCCAAACAAGTTACGCAAACCATTGCATATATACAGCGTGTATAAACATACTGTGCAATAGTGGTCAAAATCGTGCGAGAAAATCGTTACAGTTGCATGAAACATAGCATCGTGCAACCGGCAGACCTTTAGAAATGAAATGAAACGTTGAGGGATGATTGTATAACTCATTCAATTTGCCAATATACTTTAATTGCCTTAATTGTTCTGGTTCATAGCTGAATTATGCATACACCGACAATTGCATATATAATCCGTACCGAAATTAGTATTTTTGTACTTCTTAGATAAAACGAAGCTCTATACGAATGTATATTCTATATTTTGGTTGATACAAATTGCACGTACTCTTCGAGTATATTTTAGTGGCTATTGCAATTTGAGTATAACACTTTCTATTAGCGAATGAAGAAAATAAATAGTTGTCTATTCTCGTTCATTCGCTTGAGTGATTGCTTCAATCAGAATTGTAAACTAACAATTAATTTGCAATGTGGGCAAAAGTCGAACCCACTGATCTATATAGTCGAACCATGCATGTATGTCATATAAATATATACACTTCAATAATTTTGCATCGTGGTTGTTGACACCACAAACTTATTGTCAATATATACCTCTATCTGTATATATAAAGCTTAGGTGATTACTACGTTTGGATTTAGGAGGCTTACAATAGGACAATAGGTAAACAATAAACTGAATGAATATAAACAACATTTTCAAGGCTGTTTCGGCATGATTGCTTATAAAAAACCAGAGGCCAAGTGTGTATATAGTGGGCGAGACGATATACAACCGCTGGTGGCAATAGAAATATCTACACGAGTCGATTAATCAGGTTTTTCCAAAACCTAGAACATCTGTCCTCTTAGGACACGTCAACATTTCTGCCTGACTGTAAACAACGAAACTACAAGCAGCATAATTTCCCCTATGTGTTTAGTGTCAACTTTGTGCTAATGAAATAAAAAAAAATTGAACCATAACGAGAACAATGTTGACCTACGTTAAGGTTAAATGTTTTCCCCGTGTACATAACTGAATCACATCCGATAAAATGTGGCAAGACAACCAAACCGGTCAACTGACTGTTGCTGTACATGTATACTTACTCTGAGACATACGACTATATCCAAAGCGTGATTTTCAGAACATCCATCCAATCACTGCTCGGGCTCTCCACCGTAATACAAGTTCAATGTGTCTTAAGTTGAGCGGCTTGAGTGGAATAAATTTAGCCACTGACTATAATAAGGCTGGAGCTTTGGATTGTCTCATTTGTACAAAAAACTGAAAAGAATCCAGTGGATCAATATACAAGATACGTTTTCCCTCTTTTGTGAGAGGTGTTAGATTTTCATGTTGAGGCCTGCTTGGGTTTAATGAGTCACCGCGAACGCAATTCCCATCGTTAGTCCGAGATTTCATGGTAATTTTTCAACACAGATGGCTGTGAATATTCATAAGGCAGCGAACAATCGCGAAAAATAGTTAAGAAATAAAGATATAAACACAAATGCTGTGCCAACTGCGTTCCCGGTCCGGGAGCCGAGGTTTTTATTAGCGCTCGTTCGTTGAAACAACCAGTGAAGTTGCATGCGTAGAGCCGAACAAAGAGCGTCAGGCATTCGCTAAGTTCATCTGTGCTTATGGCCTGTGCTATCTAGTATATGGCTTTCGTCTAGAAAATTGTCCCAGAGATTGGTCAGAGATTGATTTCTGCCCACTGATGCATATAGTTTATACTTTGCACTGATGTTATTTTTACAGAACTCGTTTTCCTTGAATTATACGTCGCAGTGTCTCTAATTTAATAATTAAACTTCTGCATTCCTGAATTTAGTCTGTATTTTATATTTTCATATATATTTTGCATGTTTTCTACACACACATTCCTGTTAAAATATTGTCAAATAAAGGGGCATGATATTATACCAGATTTTAACTCGAAAATCATTATACGTAAAGCTGAAGGCCACGTCAGCGTGTTTCATTGCTTATGATGAAATATTTTGTTTTCATTTGATTTACTGACTTGTTATTTTTTTCTCTAAAAAATGGGCACTGAACTGGCCTCATGTTCCTTGACGCCATGGAAACAGCAACAGTCGCAGTTGATTTCACTAATATATACTAAACTTTTGAGTCTCGTATAGCAGTATACTTTGTTCGTACAGAACGTTAACGTGTAAAACTGTTGTCGGGATGCATGATCGCTTGTTAGTGGACTTAATAATTTGTATACTTTGGTCTGCACTGAAATTTAAACTGATTTAAAGTGTAATTTCAGTTTGTCAGTGAATCGTTGCTATATCAACGAAAAAATTAATCAGTTTTCACGCATTCAGGCCAATTGTTTGTTTTTTTATCCAAATCGAAACAAATGCTATTTACGTGGAAATTTCATCTCGTGGTTTAGCAGTCGTGAGATTAGGGGCATTTTTGTGGAGAACTATTCAAGGTTTGTGGAGTATTTACAAGTTTGAATTTCACTATCCATAACTTCGGAGTTCCACGTGGCAGCTTTAACGGTTCACATATGACTTGGAGCACTTAGAATTACGAATTACTTTTTAGTTCGTATGAAATCTGTCCATCTGCTGTGATCGTACTGACGATTATATATCATCTGAGATTTTGTTTTGTGTTTTGTATCAGTTCAATTTTAAATAATGATTTAATCTGAATAATAAGAAAAGAGGGGTGAAAATGATAACTGAGTGAAAAGGGAAAAGGGAGGGAGGAAGGAAGGAAGAAATGGAGGGAGGAAGGCAAGGAGTGAAGCAGGCCGAAGGAAGGAGTGAAGGATAGAAGGAAAGAAAGAAGGAAGGAAGGAAGGAAGGAAGGAAGGAAGGAAGGAAGGAAGGAAGGAAGGAAGGAAGGAAGGAAGGAAGGGAGGAAGGGACGGACGGACGGACGGACGGAAGGAAGGAAGGAAGGAAGGAAGGAAGGAAGGAAGGAAGGAAGGAAGGAAGGAAGGAAGGAAGGAAGGAAGGAAGGAAGGAAGGAAGGAAGGAAGGACGGACGGACGGACGGACGGACGGACGGAAGGAAAAAATGAACGAACGAAGCAAACAAGCAAGCGAAAGAACGAAAACAGGAAGAAAAAACGTGGCGTATAAAATATTGTATGCACCACATGCCAATTCTAATACCACGGATCGCAGCTGCCGGAACTGACGTAGTTTGCGCAAATCAAAGTGATTTATTCTTCGAGATTTCCCCGTATGGAGATTAAATTTTATTTACCTCAAGCTGTTTTAGATTTCCTGCAGACAGTCACTGAAAGATCTCGCCATTAAATTATTTTGTGAGATAGTTCAGAGTTGAGTATTACACTGACTGCTGCGTTGACAGAAATCCCACTTCAGACTGCAGAGAACAAAGCGAAACAATTGGTGGTGTTTTATATGCATAGGTCGAGTCTACCCCAAGGCGAAAGAGACAGAATCTTACTTTGGTTTAGAAAAGTTTTATAAACAATAGCGTGCATGATTCACAGTCGTACATAGAGTCGACGATTCATTAGATTTCGCGCGAAAAACGCGCCGCTTACGTATCCGGCGCAAATTGTATAAGTTTGGCCGACAAATAAGCGGGCAACTTGGTTGATTGGGTACCGAGCAGGTACAAGTTACTTTTGAAAATCGAAGAAAGCTGACAGAGATCTGCTGTTAATTAAACATAAAAGAAAGCGCTCCCATTCTCAGCTGTTTACATTAATCAAATCTCGAAAACATTTCTATTGAGTTCAAAACTGAAAATCTTCCCACAACAATATTGGATGTATGACAAGCTATTGTAGTGTCCAGTTAGTGGGCGAAGATTATATTTGACATATAACACATAATATAATACCGCGTATGTGTAGATAGGTTTGAGAACACAACTAAAGCCTTTAGGCAACTTTAAAAGGAAATAAATTGTGGGAGTATTCTTTAAAAAAAAGCAATATAGTTTTCAAGGTGTCGTGTGAGGGAAAATTATGAAATACATCTATTACTTAAATTTTGTACTTTTTAAGAAAATTATTAGATTCCCGCCGCGAGAGAACACAGACCAGCGTTCTTTTTTTTAATATTAGGAAACAAATGAGAACACTAGGGAGTGAAAAGAAAGTCGTAAATGAAAAACACACATATCTCCAATCGCATTGATTATGAAGGCATGAATTCGTCTGATGTTAAAATTATAAATTTTTGATCATCTAGTCTGGCGTACGATTAGATATCGAATTCAATTCAGCGCGTTTCCCTTTTAAGATAAGATTCAATGTTGGAGAACTCTCACCTTTCATAGTGTTGGGAATGAAATGATAACAGCGACTCGCCTGTTGTACGGGCTCCCTTGTCAATCATAGAAGAACAGGTGGAAAGCGGCAAGTATATGGCTTGGTTGTGGCGAGAAGTTGTTTTTCCTGTATGTGTTTTTTTTTTCTCAACCAACTCTTTGTTTCAAGTGACAACGCGTGTACGACAAACCTCGGTGACGAGTCGACAGTCTCGGAGAGCGGTCGTTGTAATTCCCCTGCCGTTCGCTTGCCGAGCAGAAAACTAAATGCCGAACGCCATCAAAATCTTCATCTCTCCCCCGACCTACGTGCCCTCTTTAAAACAAATAGGGATCGTCACCGTCGACATCACAAAAATAACCTCGACAAGTCATTATTCAAATCATGGAAGTATAATATTCCTCGCCAAACCATGTCAACAAATAGAGGTTTTTCCCTGTGCCAATCGCTGGCCGTCTAGCCGCTAACAAAGCCCCTAATGAATTCATTACGTTTTCCAAACACTAATCAAAACGCGATTCCATCTGTTCTTTCATTGGTTCAAGCCAGCTGACCAGTCTCGCAAGCATTTCATAAACTAATAACCTCTTTACGAGCGGCCTCGCCGAAAATTGTATTACACATCCACCGATCAGGAAGTTTGCGGCCTTATCGGATTGTAAATAGGGTTACAATTGGTGTCGTTTGGAATCATTTTTGAATAGTTTAATTTCCCCAGTTTAATATTCCCTGAGAACCACATTGTTGAAAACCACAAAATTGACAAAATATCAGATTTTCCTCTACTTTCCCACTCTAATAGAAAAAAATTTCAAGTTCGTTTTTCGACGAATTCGCGGTAAAGTTGACGAATTCAATTTTATATTCAAGTCAAATTGCGACTTGTACATGTGACACGCGTTTTACACGTTACCTGCGAGTAACACGAGTGACACGCACTGGTGACACGAGGTGTTTTGTGATCATTGTTTTGTTTGGCCATTTGGATGTTTGTTTTTGCTTTTTTGGCCGAATTTTCCGCCTGTATCGCGTCGTATTTTATATCGTAGTTTCTATCTTTGAATGGGGGATGGATCTTTACCTTTTAAAAGCTTTTGGGATTGCTTTTGTGGCCAAAACATGTTTGTGAAGTCTTTTCCCCCTGCACCATATGCAGGGCCTCTGGTCATAGTACTATTTATAATTTCTGTTGCATCTATTGAGGCGAACCGCCAACCCACTGTACGACGAAATTTCGCGACAAAATCTCGCTATCATTTCTACGATAAGGACGAGGTGTTCAATACTTTGGAGAAATGCAAACCTTTGCATCTGAACATGGTGTTACGCCATGGAACACGTCATCCAAGCAAGAAAGATATCAAAGGAATGAAACGGTTGACTATGCTCTTTCAAAATGATTCTCCCAAGACGTATGGCAATTTAAGCTTACCATGGAAAAATCCTTTCCACAATGGCGATAAAATGCTCGCTAAAACTGGTGAAGAGGAAATGTATAATATATCAAAGCGGTTACTCGCAAGATTTCCTTCACTCTTCAATTCTGGGTACAATAGTTCAAGACATTATTTCATCAGCACAAGGACACCCAGAACAAGCCAAAGTGCCTCAGCTCTTGCATTTGGTCTGTTCGAGGGAAAAGGTCACCTCGGACCAGCGAAATTTCAACCGGTTTCCATGACAACAACTAGTTTAACAGATCCAGTTCTGAGGTTCTTTGATACATGTCCAGAGTATGAAAGAAAGAAGCATTTTACACCAGAAACCAAACATTTTAAAAATGGCCCTGAAATGGCACAGGTGAAACGTGCAATTGCAGAGAGACTTGGGATTTCTGTAAAAATATTAACTACAGACCATGTAAAGCATATGTTTTTGTCGTGCGCTTACGAGCTTGCAGTATACGGCAGTGGACAATGGTGCAGTGTATTTGAAGAAGATGATTTGGATGTCATGGAGTATTTTTACGATATTAAAAATTACTGGAAACGTGGTTATGGGCACAAGATCAACTATAAAATAAGCTGCCTGTTATTGAGGAATCTCACTGAATCTATACAACATGTATCTGAAACACTCACGACAAACCCATCTGCTTCACACACGCAGGCTATATTTCATTTTGCACATGCGGAAACGGTTATACCATTGCTATGCCTCATGGGATTATTTAACAACACAGAGAGGCTTTGGGCTAACAATTTTCACAGTCAAAAAGACCGTCTATTTAAGACCTCCAATATGGCACCATTTTCAGGAAATGTTGCTGTAGTTCTGTATTCTTGTGGAGTAGAAAGTAGAAATCCTGACAATCAATCCTTCTTTGTCGAAGTCTTGGTCAATGAAAAGCCTACTGCTCTCCCTTGTTGTGGTGCTAAGGATCTTTGTCCTCTGCAGAAGTTTCTGGATGATTGTTTTGGGGATGTCAAACGGTGGTGTGACCTTTCGAAAATATGTCATAAGCATGGCGAAGATGACCCACAGTTAGATCATAATGAACTCTGAACTTCCAACACCCCCTCCCCCCCTTTTGTCTTTGCAGTCATTTCAATATGCACAATTAGGTATTGCTTTAGTGGTGTCTTTTAGGTTTGTTGGAAATCCCTATTATTTTATACCCTCTGAACAAGATGCAAATAGGCTTCTGGAAATACAGTAGATAATTATGTTAGCCCATGGCCCATTATGGTAAATCACCATCATGATGACCAGTGGTCTATCACCAAAAACCTATTTGCCATTAACTAAATTTCTCAGCAAACTTTGCAATACACCATGGCAATGTAACATGAAAATAACTATAAAGTCTTCATACATCTTTTATCAACGTTATGGTAACTTTATTATTTTTTAAAAGTCTTTGGACATTGACAGCAATTAATTTCTCAATACTTATCTAACTGTTTTGATTGGTTATTTTAACCAAGTTGTTCCTGTTCAGTACTTCAATCCAGTATCCATCAGGATCCTGGATAAAGGCCAAGCCTTTCATTTTTCCTAAAGAGAAAAGGAGTTACAGTATTCTTGTTTAACCTTTTCCCTCCTAAAGGGTCTCACTTGTCTTGATGAGTAAAATCATCAGGCTTTAGAGTAAAACAACAAGAGGGTGGTCTATGAGGGAAATGGTTAATCCTTCTAGATGGCCACATACAGGCCCTTACGTACAAACTGTTAAAGCAAATTAAGGGGGTGATTACATGGACCGGGCCAGCCCAGTTAACCGGGCTAGCCTGCTTTATATATAAAAGCATGTTGTTTTAACATTTCGATTACATGGCAAGCGGGCTAGCCCGGTTTGCTGGGATCCCAGTTGTCACAACCGGGCTAGCCCAGGATGAAAATGTCCATGTAATCATTTTCATCCTGGCAAACCAGGCTGAAAACTTTGAACTCGGTCCGACACACATTCATTTGCTTGACTGTGTGAATAAATAGTGCTGAAAGGAACTGAAATAGAACATCAACGTTGTTTGTGTGTTTCGTGATCAAAGTGAAGATTTAATATATTAATTAGTCTTCGTGAAGATGCTTTCCTGGGTTAGCTAAGACTTTAACAATATTTTTTTTTATTAACGATGGGCTTACAAAATAAATAATATACTAATTACTCGGGCTACCTGTGGTAGCCGAGTCTAGGTTTCGCGATTCTTTTTATTATTATTATTATTTTTATTTTTATTTTTATTTTTTTGCGACGCGTTATTAGTCCTCCGCGCGGCCGCTGGCGATATTGACCAATAAGCTTTGCGAAACTGAGCCATGTGACCAACTGACCATATGCATGTGACCAGTGCCTTCTTTCTTTTCGACTGAGTGAGTGAGTGAGTGAGCTTTCTCGTCTCGGATGTGTTTTGTTTGTTCACAGACATAGTTATTGGGCAGTAATGTCGCTGGCAAGTACCTTGATATTATTATATACACTTACAATCGCACACGCCGTTCATTAAGTGAACTTGCAGGTGACACTTTATAGGTAAACATGAAGCTGTGTAATTAAAGGCGAAGAGACTTGACATATTGACCGTTGTTTCTTTCTTTGCTTTCCTGATATCACTCGTCTCGGATGTGTTCTGTGTGCTCACAGACATATAGTTATTGGTCAGTAATGTCGCTGGCAAGCATCTTGATATTATATACACTTACAATCGCACACGCCGTTGATAGTTGTGTTGATATTTAATACCTGAAGAGACTCGACATATGAACGCTGTGTACATGTGTGGAAATACGTTAATAAATACAGCCAATCGTGTTTTGTTATTGCAACTTGTGTTTTCTATCGGAGAATTGGATTGCGTTCTGACTTTTGCCTGTGACCATTGTGTTTAATAGACTTTAGACCTTAGCACTGCATAGCACTGTGATTTTGCAGTAGCCCGAGTAACGCCTGAGCAGGCGTCTTGTTAGTGTAAATCTGAAGTAAAAGTAACGTAACTTTGCCCTTATTTACTTGATAATTGTGAATTTCAGCCTGAAATCATCCCGGCTACCCCGCTCCATGTAATCGTTTCGTAAACTCATCCCGGTTAACCAGGGGCCAGCCCGGTCCATGTAATTGCCCCCTAAATGAAGGGAAGGAATATATTGTGAAGTAGATAATAAATTACCATCATTTGGTTTCTTGATAAAATTCACTTGGAGTTTTTCAAACCTTTCACATGCACTCTCCACATCGGGGACTTCTATGCCAATGTGTCCTGTAATTCATAATCATTGCAAAAATGTTATCAGTTTTGATACAGTTTGCAGCTTGGCAATACTGTACTAAAATTGGCAGGTTTGTATCCAAAATTTAGCACACTTTCAGACCCAACATTTAATTTTGTCAGACTAAAAAAAAATTGTCACCTAAGTCATTAGTGAACTAGTCTTACCAAAACCCTTTGGTTCACTGTTGCCATTGTGGTAGGTAAAATTTGGATCATTTTCTGTGCCCCAGTTGCTGTACAAAAAAAGAATAGCAAGAACATGGCTGAACAACAGGCAATAATCTATATGTTTTTTTTTCTATAAGTTAATCTATAAGTGCATTTTCTCTACTTACTGAGTGAGTTCTACTGTGCCTTTTCTTGAAAAACACCATTTGGTCTTTTCATCTTTCCCTTGTGGGATGTCCTCTTCCTTCTCATAGCCAACAAAGTATAATGAAAACTTCATTGTTGGAAAATCTAATTTCGATAATAGTCTGGTCACAAAAACAGAAAACAACATCCATAATGATACTTTATAATTAGAAACAATTTGCTGCTAAAAATGTTGATAAAAATTTCCACCAATTTCCCAGCATGTTAATCCATATATTAGAGTCTTTCTCAGGGGGTACAAATGTCATGAGACGGATCAGGGGTGTAGGAACCAAGGGGGCAGAAGAGCATGTGGCCCCCAAATTTGTTGTAAAATGCTGAAATGTTTGCAAGAGAAAAGTGTCCTTTTTAATATGATAAAACATGTGCTGCAAGTGTCCTTTTGAAGCTCTACCCCCCCCCCCCCCCCCAAAAACAAAAGCTGTGCCCCTCCAACATCAAGCCACTGAGACAGAGACAGATGGCAGTCTCATCTACTGTATTACCTGGGTACATGTATATTACTGTAACCCATTTACATCCAGACCAGCAAGGACTGACCAGATCAGGCAGCATAATGGTTTCAAGGGTATGCTTTTCCAGAAACATTTTTACACAACTGCCCCACCCTGCCTATATCCATAAAGTACCTGGGTTATATAGTGTGCCTCCTACCCAGGCCTTCATAGGGAAGACAGACAGACTAGCAAATTACTAATGAGCTGATTGTTACCATGTGCACATAGCCTCATAAGCATGTGAAGTTTCACATGACGTTAGAGTAACTAGGGGGGTCACCCAGCTTGCAGGGTATGACAGAAATCATTCCTCAAGTTTGACTATTATTCTTGGGTGCACATTTAATACGTTTGCATGAGTCAATATTAACCCTCACCCACCCCACCCCGGGGAAAGGTGGGGACGGCAGGGGGAATAGCAGGGGATTTGATGGGAATGTGTTCCCGAGGCTCTGGGGCATTTGCAGGAGTTTGATCATTGGGGATCCCCAGGGGTAGGGGGTTTGTATAGTACATGTATCTGCAGTCTTTATGGTCAGTAGCCATACACAAGAAAGCTTAAAAGAAGCCACGGGAAGCATCAGATATTTTCATCCTTTTGGATTGCTTTGGCCTTTTGGATTGCTTTGGCCATTTGGCAGTTTGAAATTCTAATAATTTTCTTGAGTATAAAGTTGTCTTTTACGTATCTATTTATATATAGTATTTAAATATTGTTCAGATATACTCTAGGTACAATATCTCAAAGTTTGTGTAGATAGTGTGTTGTACAGTTGTCTGTACTCTGTATGTTTATTTAAAGGACGTTATGTTATCTGCTTTTATAACCAGGTTGATGGCCCCAGGTAGAGGCCTATTTGTTGAGTTTTGTTTTCGAAATCATTCCCCAGGTATGGGGGCTTTGGTGTGTATTTGGGTAGTGGCAAAAACAAATTCCCACCTTTCCCTGGGGTGGGGGGAGTGGGGGTTAATATTGACTCATGCATGAATACCGTGTGCACATTAGCCTAAATGTTTGGTGTTTGAAACGAAACTGGAGCACAGAGCTCTATTAAGTCATTAGTCAGGCGATCTTATAAAACGTTTGCAAGTTGCTCAGTGAATCTGCCAATCAACATTGTAATAATTAACATCGCGAAGTAAAGGAGACCAACCTCATTCCAAGAATTCGAGTGTAGAAGTCCAAAGAAACTTTGGGATCTTTCACACGCAACATAGTTTGCTGCATAATAAAGTCCTTTGTTGAAGGATCTGGTTCGTGCAGGCACGCTTTTACATCATCTTCGCTTAAAGCCATCTCTTTTATTATACAGTATGTGACCTTCCTTCGTATGAAGACTAGAAATCGACTCAAGCACCCCCCGCCCCCATCCAATCCCGCCAAAACCCGCCCCTGAAAAGCGTTCTGCTGACTGACGATGACCGCAGGCGCTACAGTCAATATGTCGACAATGTCGTCCAAGTTTATACGTGCTCTCTCAAACACTGCTGTTGTTGGAGGGGTTGTTCTCTGCGGATGGGCGCTGATGAATTTTCTGTCTCCAAGCAAAGAGCAGATGATGAAGGTGAGAGTTACTGCGGGTGCCCCACGAAAAAATGACCCAAATACACGCCATCAGGCGCCATCTTGTGGTCTTAGCCGCGAAATTGACCAATCACAGATGACTGACAGGACACCATCTTGTTTGGTCTAAAATTAACCAATCAGCAAACCAGAAAATCAAAGATGGCGCCGTTCAATTGGGAACACTTCATGTAATACAAAAGTATCGTGGACCTCCATGTCTAACCCCAAATAACCCTATAAAATAATCATGATACTGCATATGCATGTAACATGTGCGATGTCTTATCCTATGCAATCAATGATATCAATTATTTGATTGATTTTGATAATCAATGACATCCTTGTGATTATTGATCATGCAGTATTGATTATCAATGGCAATCAATAAACTTATTGTGTTTGATTGGTACACAAAACAAAAATGTTTGTAAAACAAAGTGTATATTTTATCACACTATGTGTGGGTGTTCCACCAACTGTTAACTTCAAATTATCTGATTTGCTACTTTTTGGTCTGATCAATGTTGGCTTGATCAATGTGGGCTTGGTGCAAAGCAACCAGGCACCTAGAGTCTTTATATTGATTACAATTAATAGTAATCAATAATTATCAATTAAAAAATGGTGATTTTGTGACTACTGTATTGATTTGTTATTGATTAGAAAACACCAATCAATATCAGTTAGATAATTGTTATTGATTGATTTTGATTTATTGATTGGCTTTATGACAATTGATTTTCATCAATTATTTACTGTAGCCTGGCACACTATAGACATTGCCAATCCATTGATAGTTTTAGTGATCGCTAACCTTTTTCATATTCTCTTTCAGAGGCTCTCAATTGATCCAAATGAGCATGTTTCTGGCAGTCAGAAACAAAACAAACAACTCTACGAAGCAATTCAACAAAACATTAACTCATCTGACCCTGTCTGGAAGGTGAAGGCATTGGAAGTTGAAAAACAACCAACCAGTGAAGAAGCAAAAGAAAACACGTAACTTGAAGAGACTACTGTACAGTATATCAAATTTTACTGTACAGATTATGGACCATGAAATCCCATTCTGACTGATTTCATTTTCACAGATCACACACACATTGTGAGGACCCTGCTTGGAGTGTTCATTATAGTCACATTATATACACAACATTGCAATTTTGATTGGTGGATGCAATCAACAACTTGCAAATGCTTTATCACAATTCCTTGATGGGTTGCTTAATAAAATATTGGTTTTAAACATTGAACAACATATAAATGTGATGTTATACTTGAAGGTAATGGCTCTAACTTTATGTAGAATTTGCATTATCCAAAGTTTGGCATTTAAGACAATTTTTTAAGGCAACCCATTGAGGAATCATGATAAAGCGTTTGCAGGTTGCTAATTGAACCATCAATCAAAATTGCAATGTTGCGTATCAATATTGCAAAGTTGCATATAAGAGAACACTGGTTTGACTATAAATCTCATATCTAACTATGTACATGTAGTGTAAAATAATTCTGTCCATATATGGAAATAACAATTAAGTGAAAAAGGTGATAAACTGCTGAGATTTTTTGGAAGAAAAAATACTGATGTTTCATCTGATTAAGGGCTCCACTCAAAACATTGGAAATTCCAGTGGCGTCGTGGCCGGGGGGTCAGGGGGGGCCATGCCCCCCTAATGTCATTCAACACAGTTTTGTCGGAATTTGGGCATCAGTTTTTTGCGGTTTCTGGTCATAACTATCACTTTTGAGTTATGCCACCAACAACGAAACATCGGAAAGTTGAATGTCTGCTATGCAAGAAGACATTTGATAGTGATTATCGATCTCGCCATAACAATAAATATCATTCGGATCACGGATAGAGTAAAGAAACACCAACATATTCCATATAAACATGCTGGTGCTCCTGCGAATCCTTTCTAGGTTTGTCTTTTGACTTTTTGTTATTTCAGTATTAGGCCCCATTTACACTACAGTATTACGGTACGGTCAGTCTTCTGTTGAAAAATCACTATGTTTCTTTGTTGTGTTTACACTATTCCAGAGTGGTTTGCCATAGCGTAGTCACTACACTTAGCACTCCGGCTGCAAATCACTACGCTATGGTAAATTTACCGTAAATAGTGTAGACAGATGATTTTTTGTTACGGAGCGCTCACCCCAACCGGACCACCACCGTACCGTAATAGTGTAAACATGCCCTTAAATTCACTAGTAGCGGTTGCGTACAGCATAGCAGCACGCTTTGTCACTTTAATACTTCTGTTTTATACTTCGGGCAATCGTCAAATTTAATTCAGAATTAAGTATGTTTTATCATTTATGCGAAGCTAATTGCCTAATTCTTATGTATATATATATATGTGATATGTCAGAAAAATCTTGTTGTTTGTCGGAAAAATTGTGCTCTTGGCCACCCCTAAAATCTCTGAGCCACAACGCCCCTGGGAAATTCACTTCAAAACATCTCATCACTTTACCACCTTTCTGTCTTGCTCTATACAAAACACTGCCTACCTACACTTTTTTACACTATGGAAATAACTATCAGCCTTTGTGGTTGAAATGGTGCCAGATGGTTGAATCTTCATTTAAGATGAACTTTTGGCTATCAAGAGATTAAGTGTTCCTAGGCAACTGGCATGACCAAATTCTGTGTCAAGATTTTGTGGACATATCCAAACAAGTTATTTGTTTAGTGCTTTATAAATTTCTTCAATGCCTTTCTCATCCTTCCTCTGTACAGATTCCATAAATAATTCTCGTTCCTCAATAGTCCAACATCCAAACCACTGTTCGAATAACCGAAGTTGGCAGTCAAAGACCGAGGATGAGCCGTGATCTATAATCAAAGACTGGAGACCATCCAACACAGAACACATCTCATCTGATTGTACTTTTGTCATTAATTTACAATAAAACATTTTCCTTTTTGATTCCTCCCATTGGTCAAACCATGAATGGATTATTGTCATTTGTTCTTTTGTAGTCCCCATAATTAACTTTGGTTTGGTGCTTTAGCTATTCTTCAAGTATAAAACCATTTCTTGTACTGTAACGATGTACTGTAGTGTTGTATTCCAGTGTATTATTGTAAAGCTGCCATTTTGAATTTTTGCGATCTACCGCTGGCCGCAGTGTAATTGGGCTCAACAATGGCGGAGGCAAGGCTCAAAACGAAACGTGGAGAAGTGTTTGTTTTTTCTGACTATAATATTCAAACGTCAGTGCCTCCGTCGACCGTCACGATAAAAGATGTAATTGCTTCAGTGAGTAAGCTTCAAGCAAATGTAAACAGTAAATTGACTGAGATTGTTAATGAAGAGAAAGAGAAAGCGGGAAATATGATTCACAAAAATGCAAAGGAGAGTGGTGAGGGTGAGTACTGTAGCAATAACTGTATGTACAAAGCACATACCCACCTACAACTTAATACCCATCCACTACCTACCCATCCACTATCTACCCATCCACACCTACCCATCCACTATCTACCCATCCACACCTACCCATCCACTATCTACCCATCCACTACCTACCCATCCACACCTACCCATCCACTACCTACCCATCCACACCTACCCATCCACTATCTACCCATCCACTACCTACCCATCCACTACCTACCCATCCACTATCTACCCATCCACTACCTACCCATCCACACCTACCCATCCACTATCTACCCATCCACTACCTACCCATCCACTACCTACCCATCCACTACCTACCCATCCACTATCTACCCATCCACTACCTACCCATCCACTATCTACCCATCCACTACCTACCCATCCACACCTACCCATCCACTATCTACCCTTCCACTACCTACCCATCCACTATCTTCCCATCCACTACCTACCCGTTCACACCTACCCATCCACTATCTACCCATCCACTACCTACCCATCCACTATCTACCCATCCACCACCTACCCATCCACTACCTACCCATCCACCACCTACCCATCCACTACCTACCCACTCACAACTTACCCACCACCTACCCACAACTTACCTACCCATCCACTACCTACCCATCCACTACCTATCCATCCATCCACTACCTACCCATCCACTACCTACCCGTCCGCTACCTACCTACCCATCCACTACCTACCCATCCACTACCTACCCATCCACCACCTACCCATCCACTACCTATCTATCCATCTATCCACTACCTACCTATCCACTACCTATCCATCCATCCACTACCTACCCATCCACTACCTACCCATCCACCACCTACCCATCCACTACCTACCCATCCACTACCTATCCATCCACCACCTACCTACCCATCCACTACCTACCCATCCACTACCTACCCATCCACCACCTACCCATCCACTACCTACCCATCCACTACCTATCCATCCACCATCCACTACCTACCCATCCACTACCTACCCACTCACAACATACCCACCACCTACCACAACTTACCTACCCACCCACTACCTACCCACCACTTACCCACCCAACACCTACCCACCCACTACCTACCAACCACCTACCAACCCACTACCTACCCACCACCCACCCACCACTTACCCACCTACAACTTACGCACCTACCCACAACTTACCCACCCACAAATTACTCATTACCTACCCACCCACTTACCTACCCACCCACCTACCCCCTACCTACCTACCTACCCACCCAACCACCACCTACCCACCCACAACTTACCTACCCACCCACAACTTACCCACCCACAAAATACCCACCACCTACCCACCCACAACTTACCTACATACCCACAAATTACCCATCCACAACTTACCTTACCCACAACTTACCTACCCACCCACAAATCACCCACTACCTACCACACACTAATCACCCACTTAAACCCACTACCTACGAACCTACCCCCTATGTCCATACCTAGACACCCACCTACTATCTATCTATCCACCCACCCACTATGTCAGAGTGCAATCTCAATTGGTCAGAGCATCTGTTTTCAAACAATTATATTTACTTTGCAGATGGTGATGATTTGGAAGATGACAGTGATGATGATGATGATAAAGACAAAATTGTTGTTGGACCACCTTTCAAAAAGAAGAAGTGAAAACTAACTGAAGTTGCTGCTTGAAAAGGTTATTAGCAATGGTTGAAGGTTACTAATGTAGTTTCCTTTGTTCTATGGTATTATGTACAGTAATTCAGTTAGTGTCGCGGAAGAGGGAAGAAACTGAGCAATTAAAATATCTTACCATGACATCAAGAGGAAAAACTACTAGTACTGTACACTTCAACTGTCTCAGGAATTAGTAACAACTTGATGCTGCTTGATAGTTGATGCAGTTTTGTAACTGAGGGATTGTTCAGTATGGTACATCCAGAACTTGAATAGAACTTGATCACAAGTTTCCACAGAGAAGAAGCAGCACCAGCATTGCAAATAACGACCAGTCAATGGTCAATGACTAGTGGAATAACACACATACAGTGCTACTTGCAGTTGGACACCAACAGTATCAATATACAGACCGCTCACATATTAAAACCAGCCACAAACATAGCTTCTTTACCAAATACAGTATGTATAGTGATTTAAAATGAAGGCGGATAAAAGACAAAAAGTGCACAGTGTTTCAAATATTCTAGTGAAATGTTTAATCTCTGTTGGTTTCCACATTATTTTACTTATCTATATAATATTTGACATAATTACATATTAACTTATTTACAAAGTTCACAAGATGTTGAATCAATACAAATTCAAACACTACAACACAGGTTACAAAATATTAACATTATACATTGAGACAATTTTTCCTTATGATTTCAAGGCCCAAAGTTTTACAACTCTTTACCAGAAAAAGTTACAAGTTCTGTTTCTGTATTTGTGTCAAGACTAAAAACATTTCTCCGCTCTGATTATGGAAATGTGTCTGCATCTTAATTTACTCTTACTGTTTGGTGTTGTTCTTTTGTGTGGTTCTTTTTTCTCTTCTCTTTTGAAATATTATTGTATTCTTGGTAGTGCTGTGCGCTGGAGGGCCGGAGCCGGAGTTTGTTCAGCTCCAGCAAAACTCCGGCAGCACTTACAGAGGATTTCACATAACTTTTGCCGATTGTGTTCCGAAGTTCGTTCGTTACTTCCGAAGTTGGCGACGAACTTCGCAAGTTAGTTGCGAACTTCGAAACGAATTTCCGAACTTCAAAAGTTCGTAACTTCGGAAGTTCGTTGTTCACGGCATGATTTCAAAGTTCGCTGTTGAAGGCATAGAGTAAATATTCGAAAGACCCTGGGTACGAGGTTGCGAAGTCTTAAAATCAAAAACAAAGATAGTGCTTGTGCTTCCACTTTGAAATGTGAAATTGCCGTAAAATTTCCATTAAATTTCGAATTTTCCTCGGATGCCGGAGCTGGAAATTTTCTGCCGGAGCTGGCGTTTTTTTGGCCGGAGCCGGAGGTGAAAAAAGTGGAGTTTGCACAGCACTAATTCTTGTTAAATAAATTTGATTTTATGTATTACTCATGAGGAAGTATAAACTCCAATAAGCTTTATAGTTTCAATTTTAGACTTCCTTGCCATCAATTATTTATTTTCTTCTTTATTATATACAAATGTAAAAATCTGTGAATTTTGGCAAATAAACTAAACTAAATTAAACTAAACTAAACTAACCTAAACTAAACCAAACCAAACCAAACCAAACCAAACCAAACCAAACCAAACCAAACCAAACCAAACCAAACCAAACCAAACCAAACCAAACCAAACCAAACCAAACTAAACTAAACTAAACTAAACTAATAGTGAGATGACAGACTGCAGTCAACAAACCTCTTTGTCTAAGTGCGAATCACTAAATAAACTTCCGTAAAATCGTTTAGGATATTTTCTGGAACTTCTAGTAAAAGAATCGCTTGATGTGAGGAAATCTACGTGTTATCGAGATAGTATAGGCGTGGTCGGACCACATGGACTGTTTTAAATGTGACCAAAGCAACGTTCAGTATATAAATCCCGTTTAGTATATATACTTCTTGTAAGACGATGGGCCAATCGTAACCTGTCCGAAGCTGAGGACTTCTGTATTGTACATTTTCAGACTCTAGTGTATATATTAATATATACATTGGACTTGGGAGCTGTTTACACAGGAAACGTGATGGGACAAGTGAGCGGGACGGGACAGGATGTTTTTTATCCGGGATGACAACATTTTGATCTAAGACGTTTCACGAAGAAAATTGGTCAAACAAGGCGTACAGTAACGCTAAAAAAATAGAGAGGAACAGAACTTTCGTCCCAATTGACACCAAACTCCTATGTGTAGACAACTAAGACCTAGGTGTTGATTTTACGGAGGGAGGAAAACCGGAGAACCCGGCGAAAAACCCTCGGAGCACAGGAGAGACCAACTAAACTCTACTCACATAAGTCCCAAGCTGGCGGAGTACGGGGTTATTCCCAAACGGTCACCCATCCAGGCTTAACTATTGGTGAGAGGCAGCGCCCTAACAGCACACGCCACCCGTGCTCCCGTATAACCACTTTTTTACTTTACAGTAACCCTAATTGAGCAAACTTCATCGCTAGTAGGAAAGACTGGATAAAAAGACGTTCTAGCGTTCGCACAACATTAAACAGGATGCTATCTCACCTAACGTTCCGTCCCGCTCAGCGCCCCGTTCCTCGTGTAAACAGATCATCGGTCCTCAACAGGTTTTCATTGAAGCCACGAAGTGTCCCTTGCCAGTTATAACCCAGAAACGCCTATTCGAGAAATACGACTCGTCCAATTTCTTGAAGTACGTCTTGCGTCCGTCTCTGTCGTAACAGACGTAGAAGCGTTCCATGAACATTTCTGGTCCGTTTGCGCTGTTCAGGTCTTCTGTGAAGACGTCTATGCCGTGGAAGGTGCCGTGGTGGGATAGATAGTGTTCGTGGTAAGGGTGAAAGACTGGCGCATCCCACGTCAACGTGATGCGGGTGCTGCAGAATACCCATAAGATTAAGAGCCTGTAGATTGACATGCGTTGTAAGAGGCTGTCGTCTAACATCAGATCTCGCTATCAACACTTGTACGACGTGATGGGTTGATGTTACCCCCGAAGATGTCCGGATCTAGAAACACCTGTAAAATATGTTTTTATATGTCATTATATTATCTGTAGTCGGTAATGGATCCGCTTTTTTCCTTTACGTAAATTCAATACATTGATTAAAATATATACAGTACAGTGCTGTACAGTACAATGCAGTACTGAACACTACAGTACAGTTAGACTTGCTCCAAGTCTCTCTGCTCTTGGTGCGGCACGCAAAAGCAACAGTACAATATACACAGTATAGTACACAGTACAGTGAACAGTACACAATACAGTATACACAGTACAGTACACAATACAGTATAGTACATGGTGTACACAGTACAGTATACAGAGTACACTACACAGCACAGTACACAGGACAGTGCGATGGAATACAGTACAATACAATACAATACAATATGCAATATACACAATATATGCAATATATACAATACAATACAATACAATACAATACAATACAATACAATATGCAATACAATATACAATACAATATGCAATATATACAATACACTGCAAACTACGTTACACACTATACGCTACTGTGTCCTACAGTAAAGCACAGCACAATACAATATATATATATATATATATATATATATATATATATATATATATATATATATATATATGCATGTATCTATCTCGTAAAATATGGTTTATTCGCCTACACTAGAGTCTCGTGTACAGTACATCCAAGTGTTCAATTCTGTTTGTGTTTCCATAACCGAAGAGTTTACCGAGGCAGTAAACAAGTGAGACATTTCAAAACACAGTCATTAACAAATGACTCCCTCTAAATTGATTGACCTCTAGAATAGAAGATTAATTGATGATACTGATCAGAACCGCAGTCAATACTGACTTCATATTTACATCATATTTACATCGTTGAGCTGAGAAATTAACTTTCTATGTCTGAATCAAGCGGTTCAAATTTTGACAACTGCCTTCGGGAATATGCAGATTAATTCAATGGCGTCGTGAAAGAGAAAAAACCTGCAAATAATTTTCAAATAGTTCCTTTAAATAGATAACTCACCTTTGAAATTACAGTATATATATAGTGTGACGTATCCTAACGAAGTTTTGTGACAAGCCTCGCTATCTTAACCACATTAAGAACGTTGATTTCACACATACTCGGCCAAGCAGGTCTTTGATAAACAGACTTTACGCATATAATAGACAGTTGAAGACCGAAACACCTGCTATAGACTTATTCATTATTTATTATTTTAAATGCTGATATAAATATGGCAGCAGCTTATCGCTTTGAATATCAAAATGCGCGTAATACACAGTCGATAGAAACGCCATGACCGACTCCCGGGTCCGGGGATAGTTCTAATCCACGGAGTTATACCCTTCGACAATAACCGGCCCTACATTCGTAGGAATTTTACCGAGGCCGGACGACCTGCGAGATGTGTCTGTACACAGTTGCATAGCAACGACTTCTTACGGAACAAACTTTTTTTATTATCACCGGAACTGCAATATTGCCTAAATTGTTTTGTCAAACTGTGGGTGTATGTTTTTTATTATACATGACAGATTTTATTTCTCGTGGGCAGACCGGAGTTATTAATGTTCAATGTAGCGTACGTGTTCAATTTTCTTGTGCATGCATGTAAATGACTTAATACCATAAGGTTTCGAAAATAACCTTAGGACCGCGGAGTCTTGTCCGGTATTTACAAGGGGCGACTATCTTTTCGGGAAGAAAATTGCGTTATGCATGGCGAAAAAAATTAATGAGGGTATTTCGTTATATGGTAAAAGGTGCATGGGCGTACGAGAATAACGCAATAACACTTTAATGTATCAAATAAGATTCGATATTTCAAAGATGAAAGTTAAAGACGCATATAAAGCGAAAATTAAGTCTGTCTTATTTGAAAGAGCAAAGTAACAAAGAGAAAGGGACAAAGTAACATCTTTTGCAGTTTTTCGTTTCCTTGCTTTGTTTAGATATTTCAGTTTGTTTGATATGTAAATTAAACATCTTGACGTCACATGTGCATAAATGCGGCATGACTCAACGGAGAAACGTCTATATGGTTGCCATTATCAAATCAAATTAATTCGAAGGAAGCATGTAGGCGTGTTTCTCCCACAACACAAAACAAGTTGAATTTTCAAGTGATTATATTTTATCAAAGTCTCTAGTTCTGCCGGATAGCAAAGATATATAGCACTTAGCCAGTAAAAAACCTTTGGAGAAGGCGAGAGGCGGGACTTGATCTAGGTTTTCTCTGGTAACTCATTACGCACATGTGACATCAAGATGTTTAATTTGCATATTAAACAAAGCAAAAAAATTGCAAAATATCTTACTTTGTCATTTGAAGTGCTAACATACAGCTTTTCCCAAGAAAAAAGTAAATACGCCTACAAAAGTTTAGAGATTCTGTTTTTAATGTCAAAAATATGTAAAACTCGCTGACGTGTAGACAACTTATTATATTTTTTTTGTTGTGGCCAGTAGGTGATCGGAAAAAAGGGAACTGCATGCAGTGTTCAGAGAATGTTCAAGTTGTCAAGTGACAAATTTAAAGTGACCGAAGTCAAAAGCGTTACAGATATAGGTTTCGAATGCATAAGGCCTGGTTTTCATTTGTCGCATTTCATCGCCGATCCGATCGCCGATGCTCACATTTGCGAGCATCGCCGATCATCCCAGACAGTCGCCGTCGATAACCGATCGGGAAAATAAGATTTTTTTGTCAAAATGGGCGCCCCCTAAACAACAGATTATTACTCTATACGAAGCTTTCACTCGTCATAGCGCTGGTAGTGTGAGCTGGTACTGTAAGAAATATAGAAAGAAGAGTTTCTGGGTGCGAAAAATATTTGAGACAAGGGAAGAACCGAAGAATCATGGCAATTTCATGCTAAATTTCATGTATGTTTGAAGTGCTTGGTTTTCTTCCAGAGACTGGGTCCTAATTTGTCTTATTTCATCGGATTTCGGTTTTCATTTGTTTTGCTTGTCTTAATTCATCGGCGACAGTCGGCGATCATCGGGGGAAACAATTTTTTTTGGTTCTTGCGATGATCGCCGATAATCGGGGATTGTCCCCGATTGTCGGTTTTCATAATCCTATTTCATCGCAATTCATCGCAAAGCTGTATCGCCGATGATCGGCGATGAATTACGATATATGAAAACCAGGCTTAACTGGTACATAGGAGCAAGTATAAACGAGACTTTTGTGTCCAAAACCTTTGGTTAAATTCCCATTGGTTCATATGCGTATTGGCGTCAACACTCATGCGCTGAGTCCTCAATGAAACCTGTCAACACATCCGTGTAAAGCTTGCAAACCAAACACAAGCTGGATTGTATTTCGTCATTTTCGCGGCAAAATGGAGGCTGGAAATTCGTCCAACTTGTACAATACACTTGTAATTGTTTCAGTATTGAACGCAAGCCTCTGAGATGCTTTCCGCCAAGTCATTAGCGTTAACTGGTTTGCTCAATGCTTGTTTCCCCTGATCCAAGGCCAAGCCGTTGTGTTTTCACGACACCTTGTACTAAAATGGAACTTCCTGGGGTGCAGTTCGGTTCCAATGTCGTTAGCTGAAACTATATATATAACAAAATAATGCATGTAGGTTAAGTAACTAACTAACTAACTAACTAAGTAAGCAAGCAAGCAAGCAAGCAAGCAAGCAAGCAAGCAAGCAAGCAAGCAAGCAAGCAAGCAAGCAAGCAAGCAAGCAAGCAAGCAAGCAAGCAAGCAAGCAAGCAAGCAAGCAAGCAAGCAAGCAAGCAAGCAAGCAAGCAAGCAAGCAAGCAAGCAAGCAAGCAAGTAAGTAAGTAAGTAAGTAATTTCTTTCAGAGCCGTAGCTACCGCGAGGCAGACCAGGCAGATTGAGGCAGTTATATACCTCCTCACCGAATTCTGCGATTGCGCAGCAGTTTTGAAGTGCCTGACACTATAGTGACACTACAGCGACACGTGCGACTTTTTGTTAGTTTTAATCTCTGACACAGGACTGGACCAGATCAAGTCCCGCCTCTCGCCTTCTCTAAAGGTTTTACTGGCTAAGTGCTAACTCATACTTTGAATTGAATAAATTTGGGCGTTTGCATATGACTATGAATTTGCAATCTAGCTGTCCATCTGAGTCTCAGTAGCTCAATGGTTAGAGCATCTAACCGGTCATTAGAAGGTTACAAGTTCGAACCCTGTCTGGGGCTCAGAAATCTTTTCTGAGTAGTGAGCTTGACGAACGTCTGATATAAAGTATACAAGCCTGGGACTGTTCCGAGAACATTTTTAAGTATGGTGTGCTCAATTAACAGTCAATTGCGTTTAAAGACTTTAGAAAGACCAGTTCTCTGTTTTAGGCTTAATTCTTTATACTTCACCTTAGGTTTCTGATCTTCTATACTCATGTAACCAACGGCCATAGTTTGTGTAGTATGTCCCCATGTAAACTCCACCTCCAGGTCCTTCGACTCTGTAAAATTATCTATTAATATATGCATGATGCTGAATATAATATAAGAGTGACAGTAAATTAAAAATGGCTGAAATAGCTCCGAACTCACAAGACTAAAATTGTAAAAAACACCAAACATATCGTCGTTTAATTTTTCGTTTTCGAATGCCTATCAGAGTTTCAGACCCAGTATACCAACCTTTCGACAACTCGTTAATATGACATCTAAGGAGAGTTATTCCCGCTAATTTGTCATCGGTGGTAGAAAGACGAGGAGAATCTAAATGGTAAAAGCATTATGAAAAACAGGCATTGACATACGAAGATAATAGTGCACGATTTGAGCACTGGTTTATACTTACCTAGAAACTTGGTTTGTAACAGTTCTTGTAACACGGCCATTCCATCTCTGTCTGTTTTTCTAAAGACGAGGACATGCAGATGAGGCTGAAGCCATAATCCAGTTCTTTCTGTAGTCTGTATGTAATCGTGACGCAATCCAGGGTGGTATAGCGTGACGTGCGTGAAAGCGTTACGTTACGGCAGTATAAGATTGGTGCAGCGCAACGCTACACCGTGCAACGCTACACGGCGCAACACGACACCGCACAACGCGACACAGCGCAACACTACATCACAGAATAGTAGACAACCAGAAGTCCGACTCGAGTGAAAACTTGTCCGCATTTCTTCAATGCGCATGCGCGATATTTTACGCCATCCTACGCGATCCTACGCAATGTTCTACGCCATCCTACGCCATCCTGGCAAGTTCCCCCGGCAGTTTTAACCTTCTTTTGAAGGTCCAAACTGCCGGGGGAACTTGCCAGGATGGCGTAGGATGGCGTAGGATGGCGAGGAATCAAGATGCGCGAGGCGACATGAGCGAGGACATAAACTTCAAAGGTTCTGACGCGAGTCGGACTTCTGGTTGTCTTTCTATTCTGTGACTACATAGCGCAACGCTACACATCGCAACGCGACACCGCAACGCCGCAATGCGACACCGCAACGCCGCAACGCGACACCGCAACGCACCGCAACGCAACGCAACGCGACACCTCACAACCGCTACACAGCGCAACGCGACACCGCGCAACGCAACACCGCAGCGCGATACTCCGATACCGCAACGCTACATAGCACAACGCGACACAGTGCAACGCGACACAGTGCAACGCTTTGGACCGGCCGGAAAGGTTAAATTAGTCATCTTACCTATCGTAGCAAAGATCCGCACATTCCTTGCATAACAATGTTTTTATCAACTGCTCGCCACATCCTATCATGTAACAAACCAAAAAATAACGCAGTTTCACCTAACGCCTTAAACGACCAAATGAAAAAGAATTCTTTCTAGCGACTCAATGATGCATGTATACGTCATTTGATTTCTTACCCGAAGAAGAACAGGCAACACCCTCGGGACTGTTTTGTGAAATATTCGAAGCCCAACAGCCAGAACCATAAACAGCAGCCTACCAAGAAAAGGCAACGATATCACTGCTCAGGCTTGGACAGTTGGACTGGCCATTTTGATATAGAACAATGGCTGAGTATTGTAGAACAATGGCTGCCCATTGTTTCGAGGCAAAATGGCCAATCGTAGCCTGATATACTGCTGCAAGAGTATTGGGTATAAAAATAAAAGAAATCGAGAGTAATGAGAGGGAAAAAAGAAAGAAAAAGTGGTGAAAATACACAACAAAAAGGCAGGGTCAGGGAGTTGAATGGAGACAAGTATTAAAAGCACTGAAAGAACTCTATAGCTAATACAAGTAATATTTGGCATAATTTGGTATTTTACTTTTAAACTACATGTTCTGGAGATTTTTCAGTGTTGGAATATATACATTTTTAATTTTAAGACTGGAATCAGACCCGCGACCGTGCGATATACAGTACTAGTGTAGCGCTCTGACCTCTGAGTTAACTGATAACATGTATACTACGCGAGCCCTGATTGGTCAATTGTCGTGTTTGGATCAGAGTATCCAAACATGGAAAATTCCCGCCCAAACGATTTTTTGAAAATGTCGGACAGTATATCATATTCACTTGTCATTATTTTATAAAAGAAATACCAAATGTTTTTTTCCGTGTTTGGAGACTCTTATCCAAACACTTGGGAAATTGCTCGACTTTCGAAAAGTCGCTTACGCTTTTCTCCAGTCTCGCAATTTCCCGCGTGTTTGGATCAGAGTATCCAAACACGGAAAACCATTTGGAATTTCTTTAATGATATTCACCCGATGCACTCAATGCATTCACCTGCCCAATTCGTCCTGGATATTTGAGCAGCAATCCGCCACTTGAAACACCAGAACAAACATTACCATAGCTATCCAAACATACAGCTCCAACAGTATCTAAGAGACCATGGCTCTGGAAAAAAAGAATCATAATAATATGACTCATGAAGGTTTTGAAACTTCGACAAGTTTCTGGCATGGAGGGGGACATTGGGATTTTCGGTATTGTGGTATTTTTCGTGCGGTATTTCGGTAATTTTGCCGCTTCGGTACGGTATTCGGTTTTATCCATTCAAGCAGTTTCGGTATTCATTAAATTTTCAATGTGGTACCGCGGTATTTCGCAAAAATATTTTCGGTATTGCGGTTCGGAGTATCTCCCAATGTCGGTGGCCTTTTTCTTGAATGAAATAATTCTTTTTCGGGAACGAAAGCGTCCTTTATTGGACGAACATGGCCATTTATAAAATTGGGAAGAAAATGAAAGTGGTCTGTATATAAAGTCAGATATGATCTCTCAGAATACTGCGAAAGCCTGTGGTAAACATGCTGAAATACCTAAAATTTGCATATCACAAATTAGTCTTATTGAACCTTACCATGCAACTGGACTCTGGTACTTTATCTTGTACCCTCAGCCTTTTTCTTGTTTGTCTGTCTGCAACCTTATCATCCTTTCTTTCTACTCCTATATCCTCTTTGGTGACTTTTGTGTATTTCTTGAATGACCTCAAAGCATTTTCTGCATAGTAAAACTCGTTTTGGAATTTGAGATATTGGGGGTGTGAGGGAAATTTTGGAGGTCAAAAATTATTCTACTCTCTCTGATTGTGATTTAAAACCTTAAAGTTTATAGTATTACTTGGGTGAAAAGTGTCTTCAATGCAGCAAATGCCATTTTACAGACCCAAAGTTCAAAAATTTCCTGTGGGCTATGCCCCTGGACCCCCCTAGATTTGTGTCATCACTTTGTCCTAAAAACGAGCCCCCTATCAAAAATCCTGGTTGCGCCCTTGTCTTGGAGAGCATCAGCACCATCATCGATCACCACTACCACCATCATCACCTCGCCATCATCACCACCACCAGCATCATCATCAAAAGTACCACCACCATTGCCATCACTACTCCAACACCACCATCATTCTCATCATTATCACCACCACCCACCTCATTCTGCTCTCTGTATCTTTCCCTCAGCTGCCTAATTACTGTAACCTTTGAGAGTCTGTACATTCAACTTTCAGCACTGAGTACATAGAGATCATATAAATACTAGAGGGGGTATCCTATCTTAATTTCAGTCAACCGCGGGTAACCAATTGAACGCCGCCATCTTGGATTTTTTTGGAGGCAAACATTAGGCGCGTTGGTTGGCAAAGGACTGGGTCTAGTACATTAGCCAACCAATTGACTGAAATATCATAGGTAATGGCGGCCCCCATATGGTTACCAAATTTTCCCACCAATGCCCCCTCTAGTATTTATATGATCTCTATGACTGAGTATACCTGTGATCAAAGACTTTTCTGACACTCCTGATACACCATGATTAATTGCCCAATCATGTGCTCCCTCACCACATAAAAAACTAAAAATTAATGTAATGAAAAAAATACCACCATATAAATACATACAATTAGGTTTAATAATATTAGTTTCATTCTGGGTATAATTGTCATTTGTGTTTTTTTAAATGTCTTACATTGGTGGTATTCGACCTGATGGCAGGAGAATACTTTGTTCTTTAATTAATTTCTGTGCAACCATTATTGGATTTTGAATACCTGTAAAAATATACTATGTTAACATATAACAATTTGAGAATAAACCCACATACTAAATAATTGTTATTATATTGTCACTGGTGATAAAATTAAAATAATAACAGGACCTCTCAAAATGAAATAATTAGCACCCTCCAGAGGCACTTACAGTTTTCAAATCATGGTATGCCAGAATTATTTGTTTTGTTCAGGAGAGCAGATGCTGGCTTTTGGAATTGGGGGTGTTGTGCTACCATTTCACACTTTAGAGAAACTCCAGGTTACTACCATATACATGCATTAACTTTAGACTTAAAAATCAACAATCTCCTGTGTTGCGCACACCTTTCACAGCTCCCACTGCTCCAAAACTAGACGTCTGTCCATCCATTATACTAGCATCACATTCTACAGTAGCAGCCAAGCTTAAGTTTGAACCAATCCCTGCATTAGTCAAAGGACAGTCCTGAAAATGTTGACAATTTTAAAATGATTTTCTTAATGGATGATATAATATTTCTAAAACAGTTTGATAGACATGTAATATTGTCTCCAATAGGTACCCTAAACTTCCATAAGAATAATATTCACTGCCAATACTATAGCAAAGTGAAAGGTTGGTGAACTGCTGAGGTTTTTAGTTAACACTTTGTGAACTGCTGATTGGTTTAGTAATTTTGCTAATGACATTTCTATCTATTGGTCGACTGTATTTGGAGATAGCCAGAAGGCTGCTCTTTCGTTGGCTACTACCCTAAGGCAGGGGTGGGTGACACTCCTATCCCAGATGGTGTTGATTTTGCGGAGTGAGGAAAACTGGAGAACCCAGTGAAAAACCCTTGAAGCACAGGAGAGACCAATTAAACTCTACTCACATGGTCCAAGCTCGAGGACGAGGTTATTCCCAGATGGTCACCCATCCAAGTACTAACCCCATCCAGCCGGGCTTAACTATTGTTGAGGGGCAGTGCCATAACAGCACAATTAAACACCTGTGCTCCCCAAAAACATTTAAAGCATTTATTGTAATTTAACCTCCAAGATTTTAATGGCAATTGATAATGCCTCCAGGGCACTCTTCTTCAGTTTGATAGCTTCTATGGCCTATATTAATATAAAGAGGGGAACTTATTTGATTTAGAAAACAAAGCTAAAGATCTTGAACTGAAGTCAAACTCAGCATTAATTATATCACATATTTTTAAAAATGTGCAATGTAATTCATTATTTTAATCTTAGTCACTCTACCTTGTTGCATGCTTTTTTACAAAGTTTTTCATACTCGTGTAGTTTTGAGTTGGAATGATTTCCAGCACCTTAAAAATGTGGGCATAAAAAATAATCATCTGCATGTATTGAAAAGAAGCTGGAAACCTCAAATATTCATCTTAGTTTATGAAAAGTTTTGCAGATACTTTTATGCATGTTGCCTTGTGCATGTCAATCATCACCATCAACACCACCATTCATTATCATTCTACATCATCCTGGTAAGTTCCACCACCTTTGACTCCCAAATACGGAATTTCCCGTACTTTATTATTTTACTCTGTCTATTAACACCAGATGATTTTACTTGCCAATGGGAGAACTCCTGGAAAATTGTGGAGTGAATAAAGGGTTCATCACCATCATGTCACCATCATGGTAAGTTTCACTGACAGCCTCAACTGTCAAAGGTGCTGGTGGTACCAGGATGGCATATTGCTCATTGAAACAACGGGACAAGTTTTCATATGAGTTGGACTTCTAGTCTACTCTAATTTACTATTGTCCATTTTTGCCCAAGATCATTAACTGACTATTATATCTATAATACTACCACTGACCAGCAGTACTGGGGTATGTAGACACAATTGTGAGAATCTACTTTTAGCCTTTTAATTGTATTAAGTATTGCAAATGTACAATTCTTTTTGTTTACATTGATAAAAGCAAACTTTACCAATATGGACACCAATAAAGCCAGCACTTGTAGTTGTTCCCTCCATTTTTGTCAATTTTGAAATTTATCAAATTTTCTCACATTTGGTACCAGTCCTCCATCTTACCGTTTTCCAATATGGCGGACGAGAAATCGGTTTCTGCTGCTATTCTTACAGGTTTGACTGTGATTTTCGCTTACACTGTTTGTTTTATTGGAAGTAAAAAACTTCATAATGTTTATCTGTATCTTTTACATATTTACAGTCAGTGACAGTTGTTCAAATGGTACAGCAAAGGACAAAAGTGGGCCTAATTTGAAGAAACTCCTGACAGAGACCAAAAAGTACAAAATTATAAAGAAATATTATTTTGACGTTTCTACTGTAATGTAGAAGAAACTTATGTTATTCAAACACTTAAAATATTTACTATTTATCGTTCTCTCTAATTTCTGACATTTAATTTAAAATTTTGCAGTTTGGCAGTCAATGATATACGTGAAAGGTGTGTCCCAGATGACGTAAATGAAATCAAGGTAGAGAAGAAGACAACTCTAAGAAGTGAACCAGATTATTAAAAAATCACACCTTTTTGGTATATATATGCAGGATTTTAAAGAGGGTGTGTGGGGGGTGGTGGTGGGGGTGGTGGGGGTTGGTGGGGGCTTCCGCTTATTTGAGCTCCTGTAGTCTTTGAGTCATTCTTATATAATAGTCGTAATAAACTGTTTTTCTTTATAGTCAGCACTCATAAATTGGGCTGATGGTGATCATGTTCACTTAATTTTAACAATAGGAGGAACAGGTTTTTCACCAAGAGATGTCACACCAGAGGTATAACTGCCACAATGGACTTAATTAATTTCTATCTGAGTTGGCCAAACTTTCAAGCCCCGGAATAATAGTTAAAAAAAATTGTACTAACTATCAATTTGTTCCGATTGTTTTCGACAATTTCCGTGAACAAACTATCCACAAGGGTTTGGCACCTGTTGGATAGTTTAACAAGACCAGCCTTGCATAACACTTCATCGTATGAGCGGAAAGGAAAAATTATCTTCATGGCATGCTTTTGAACTCCCTCGAGATCATAAGAGAGATAGGATTAAGCCCCAGTGACATTGCAGAAGGTTTCAATGACTTCTTTTCAAAAATCGGTCCAAATTTAGCTGAAGAGATTGGTACAACAGACTGTAATTTTCAGCAATACATTAAGAAAACTGAATCTGAGTTTGCTGCATTTAAAGCAGTTACTGTACACAATGTTTGTCATCTCCTGTGCCAGCTATCTGGTTCAAAAGCTACTGGCGTGGATAAAATTTCTAATAAAACTATTCAAATTGCTGCTCCAATCATTTCTAGCTCACTAACATATATTTTCAACCAAGCTATTACGCTATGCACTTTTCCAAATGAGTGGAAAATAGCAAGAGTAACACCACTGTTTAAAACTGGCAAGCGAAATTTACCAGGAAATTACCGACCCATTTCTGTTCTGCCTGTCATAAGCAAAGTCATGGAACGTATCATATATGCACAATTATATGATTATCTGACAACTAATAAACTACTTTCTGAACATCAGTTTGGCTTTCGAAAATACCATTCCACTGTTACTGCTCTGCTAGACTGCACTAACAGCTGGTACGTAAACATGGATAGAAAATTATTTAATCTAGTTGTATTCATAGACCTTAAAAAAGCCTTTGATACTGTTGACCATAAAATTCTATTAGATAAATTAGACTTATATGGAATCAAAGGTAGTGCACTCTTACTACTCAAATCATATTTATCAGAGCGTATCCAGAAATGTAAAGTGAATGGATTTCTTTCGTCAGAACGTAGCATTAAATGCGGAGTACCCCAAGGGTCTATCTTGGGGCCTCTATTCTTTTTACTTTACATAAACGATCTACCAGAATGTCTCCATAAAACTAAACCTCGGTTATTTGCTGATGACACAAATATTACAGCAACTGGAAAGACAGTAAATGAAGTTGAAATTGCAGTAAACTCAGATTTAGAAAACCTTCGAAAATGGTTAATGGCAAACAAACTAAGCCTGAATGTAGCAAAAACTGAATTTATACTAATTGGTTCGAATCAATTGCTAAAGAAAATCTCTGATCATCAACCAAATATTACTATTAAAGACCAACCAATTAAGCAAGTTTCTGAAAGCAAAACTTTGGGAGTAATTGTGGACCAACATTTAAACTGGAAAAGTAATACCGAAAATATATGTAAGAAAATAACGTCAGGATTATGTGCTCTTCGACGTTTAAGAGAATTTGCTAACAAAAAGACACTTTTATCAGTATACAATGCTATAGTGCAACCATACTTCAACTATTGTTGTGAAGTTTGGAACGTATTTGGTGAAACCCAGTCCACACGCTTGCAAAAACTTCACAACAGAGCTGCTCGCATTATAGCAAATATGCCTAATGAAGTAGATCAGCAAACTGCATTAGATGCATTAGGATGGGAACCACTTAAAGAACAGAGAAAAAAAGCTAAAGCTAAAATAATGTTCAAAATATTAAACGACATGGGGCCAAAGTGTCTCAATGATCTCTTTACTTTCAAAAAAGAAGTTTTGAATCATAATCTTCGCGACAGTGCTACTACAGTTTGTTTGCCACAACCATGCACAAACAGTATGAAAAAGAGTCTTATATTCGACGGAGCCTCCATATGGAACTCCCTACCAGCAAACATAAGAGAGAGTAAATCTCTTCCATGTTTTCAACGAAAAATCGCTACTTATGTTTCCCACTAATTATACCAATTTACATACTCATGTAAATATTTAAATTACTCTTATACTTACTACTTAACTCTTGATTTGTAAATAATATAATTTTGTTCATGTTCTTATACATGCCCATCATGGAAACCAGCTTTTGCTGATGATGTAAGCGTGGTTAAATAAAATTCTATCTATTCTATATCTAAATATAAAATGTAAATTGATAAATAAAATCTAGCACTGCATTGATTAAAATATATACTGTACTATTAAGTAAAAAAAATGAGAGGGTTGCACAATACATTATATTTTCTGATTACATTTTGATTGTGATACCATTAATAATAAATGATGATGTATCTGCATTTGCCAGTTTGTAATAATGTGTTGCCTTGATTTCAGGCTACAAAGTCAGTCATTGAGCGTGAAGCACCTGGACTGTCATTGCAAATGATCAGAAAGTCTTTAGACATAACTCCTTTTGCTATGTTATCCAGGTTAGACTTTTAAGTTTTGCAAACTTTAACTCATTCTTGTCCAAGGGCTTCCCCAGAGGTGAATAAAATTGTCCGGCATTTATCCAGAATAAAATAGTAAAGACCAATTCGGACAGGAAAGAGTTAAGCTATCAAAAATATAATTTTCAAAAGGACTTGGAACAACTGGTGTAAGAACCATCTTTATTTTTTGTGTTTTAGACCAGTTTGTGGGATCAGAGGACAGACTCTAATTATCAATCTCCCTGGCAGTCTCAAAGCATCTCAGGTACATGTACTTTGAATGAACTGAGAATGAATGCAGATGGGTGACTGATTTTGAGGAATTTCTATCATTCTATAAATCTGTTTTACTTTTAAATTTTAGGAATGTTTTGGTTTCATTGCCCCAGCTTTACCTCATGCTCTTGGTAAGTTAAACCAATTGCTGAAGCTAAACGTTGGCAGTTACACTGACTGTAATTCACACTGGTTTAGTTTTGTTGCTAAATGTTTAATTGTATGGTTCTTTTCTTGTCTCCCTATCTTCTTACCTTATTTTATTTTTCTTACTTTTTTCTTCTTTTTTCCCTTTTTTAATGTTAGTTTGTTTTTTCTTTCCTCTTCTTCTTCCTTCCCCTCTTACCTTCTTTTCCTTTTTCCTTTCCTTTCCTTTCCTTCCTTTTTTCCTTCTTCTCTTTCTCTTTTTCTCCCTCCCTCCCTCCCTCCCTTTCTTTCTTTCTTTCTTTCTTTCTTTCTTTCTTTCTTTCTTTCTTTCTTTCTTTCTTTCTTTCTTTCTTTCTTTCTTTCTTTCTTTCTTTCTTTCTTTCTTTCTTTCTTTCTTTCTTTCTTTCTTTCTTTCTTTCTTTCTTTCTTTCTTTCTTTTTTTCTTTTTTTCTTTCTTTCTTTCCTTCCTTCCTTCCTTCCTTCCTTCCTTCTTTTTTCTTTCTTTTTCTTTCTTTTCTCCCCTTCATTTCTCTCTTCCTCCTTTTTCTCTTTCTTTTCTCCTCTCTTCCTTTCTTTTTCAGCACTTTTCCCTCCTTTCCTTCTGTAAGCCTTTCCAACTGTAATTCCTTCTTTCCTTTTGGCTGCTGAAGACCTCAACTATTTCAATCTCCTTTTCTATTTAAAATATTTTCTTCTACAGATGTTTTACATAGTGTTGAAAGGAATGTGAAGAAAACGCATCAAATGATGACTGACACAGGACCTATAGATGCAGACCATGAAAAAGCACAAATGGATAGTGTAATTAATAATTCTGTATTCCTAAATTTAAACTAAAGTGTCTGTGTATTCAATAACACATTATTTTGTTGACTATATATATAACAAATTTCAATTTTGCAGGGAAAACTCCATCATCACACATGTCCACATAAAGACATTGCAGTAAGAAGTAAGAAAATTATACTAGATTTCACTATATATATATATATATATATATATATATATATATATATATATATATATATATATATCGATCATCATCATTATCGTCACTGTTGTTGTCATCATCATCTAACGTTTATCTAATGTTTTGGGCGTGTATTAAAAGTCTTGTGTGTCTACGAGTTTTGCTGACATCGTGTTCATTTTCTTTACATTTTTTAGAAAGGTTTGATTTATCTAAAGTAGCAGAGAGAGATCGACATTCCCGATATCCACTCGTCCCAATGAACGAGGCAGTGTCTACGGTCTTAAAATATGCTCCTGTTCTCAAAACAAATCTCGTGAGAAATCTTCAAGGTACAGGAAAAGACTTTAACAAATCTTCTGAGCCCAACGGAACCAGTTCATACTGGTTAATACTGGTTTGACACTATAACCATAGAATGGACTAGTGAAGCTCGGATGTAGAGCTAAGGTTGCACATTTTTAGTCAGCTCTCCATTCGAGTCTCAGTAGCTCAGTGGTTGGAGCGTCTAACCAGTCATTAGAAAGTTGAAACATTTTCTGGGTGTTTGAGCTAGAGGAATGTCTGCCAAACGTTTGTTAATTTATTTAGACTATCTTTTGATGTGCACTTTGATGCATTTGTAGACGTTCTTGGAGATGTTTTAGCTTCTGATATTGTTGCCAGAGAACCTTACCCTCCGTTTGCAGCCTCAATCAAAGATGGATATGCCGTTTTGGGCAAGTATAACTGAAAAATATCAATTCAGATGCAACGGAGTACAAAGTACTACCAATATCTTTGCTTTATATTTTTTAGCATCCGATGGCGCAGGAAAACGAAGAGTTCTTGGTCCAATAACAGCTGGAGATATGGTGTGTGATGATTAAGTACTAACCAAATGTGGGCTGTGTAGGTTGGTGGGTGGAGCCAGGATTAAGGTAGATGGATGGGAGGGGGAACGGATGAACGAACAGCTGAATGGAAGGACTGACAGAGAAACAGACGTTAGCATGCACTTATACCGATCGATGGAATGGATGGTGTGATGGACAGATGACTGAATGGATGAATAGATTTGCATGTGCATAGCCCGACGTATACGCGTGCTTTGAGGGACAGAGGGTCGGACAGACGCAGGGCCGTAGATAGGGGGGCAGCAGGGGCAACTGCCCCCTTCCCCCCAGAGAAAATCCAAAATATGATGTTCATAATGTCACACATCACATTTGTTCCCGCCCAGAGTCACAGAATAAAGAACTAACTAGAGGTTTCTGACAATGAATTTTCGCGTTGTGTTTGCGCTTTATCCCATTAGAGTAACTATTATTTTACAGTCACTTGCTACTGACTTTCACCAAAATGTTCGGAAGTTCGTTCCGAAGTTCGTTGGGAAGTTCAAAGCTCGTTTTAAACTACGCATTTGATTGCCTTCTTGGTTCCTAGTAGTCGGCAATCAATTGCCTAGTTCAAAACGAACTTTGAACATCCAAACGAAACTTCTGAACATTTTGGTAAAAAGTGACAAGTGAGTTGCAAATGACTGTAGTTGTCTTTGTAAATATGTGATACTGTAGGTAGTTTTAGACAAAATCTTTTGTAAAAATGAGAGAATGTGTCTTAAAAATATGTTTTAAAATGTTCAAAATTTTGCTCAAATATGATGTCCAGATTGCTATTTCAGAGACTCAATTTTCAAAAATTTTCCGGACTCCCCTACAAATTCGGCAGTCTTACTGCCCCCCCTGACTAAAAAATCCTTGACAGACAGTTGGAGGGAAGGGCGATCGGACCATAGTAACTTTGGTCGGACGGATGTACGAACAGATGTAACGAGGTGATATGGCAAAATAAAAGACAATTTTGATTTTCTTTTTGTTTTTCTGATAGCCAGGTTTATTGGTGAGCTCTGGAAATGTGATGCGTATAACAACGGGTGCTCCTTTACCGCCAGGCGCTGATGCTGTTGTGCAAGTGGAAGATACTAAGTTGATAGAAAGTGAAGATGAGGTATGAAGTTCACAGAATCTTAATCTACAACACATTTCGTTGTTATGTGCACCTGGATATATTTTTGAACGACGTTTGGGTGGTGGACTGATGGTGAACTGGTAGTGGTGATGGTTGTGGTAGATTAGTGATGGTGGTAGATTGGTGGTGATGGTGGTGATGGTGGTGGTGGTTGTAAAGTTGTGGTCATGGTGGTGAACTGGTGATGGTGATGGTGGACTGGTGGTTGTTATGGTGAACTGGTAGTTGTGATGGTGAAATGGTTGTTGTGATGATGGTAGATTAGTGATGGTGATAATGGTTGTAACTGGTGATGATGGTGGATTGGTGGTGATAGTAGAGTGGTGGTGGTTGTAAAGTCGTGGTAATGATGGTGGACTGGTGTTGGTGTTGGGGGTAGACTGGTGGTGATTGTGGAGTTGTGGTCTGGTGGTGATGGTGGAGTTGTGGTGGTAGACTGGTGGTGATGGTTGTAGACTGGTGGTAATGGTGAAGTGTGCTGGTAGACTGGTGGTAGATTAGTGGTGATGGTTCTGGAATGGTGATGGTGGTGGACTGGTGGTAGTGACTGACGTTTTTTGATAAATTCTGTATCCTTTTTAGGGAAGAACAGAAGTCTTTATTGAAATATTGTCTAAACCAGTACCAGGACAAGACATAAGGTAACAGAGAGTAATCTAATTGTATAGTTAGAAACAGAATACAGTTATATAAGTTCAAAGGTGAAGTCAACTGTGTCTCTTTGCTCTTGAGTGCCAACTTTTATAAGTTGCTGCAATTAAAAGCTGGTACTTTGGAATAAAGGTTTTGCTTTGTTCTAAGGCCAGTCGGATTCGACATTAGCATGGGGGAGAAGGTGTTATCCAAAGGAGATATACTTGGTCCAGCAGAACTGGGATTGCTGGCTACATCTGGCATTACGGAGGTACAGTACGCACCTTCACAATTTTGCCGTACAATACTGAGATGAATTAGGTTTCACTTTTAAAGTGTCTATGAAGTGAAAAATACGTTGGCATTTTTGTTGTTTTATTGTACAGAGGAGCATGACAGGAGCACTCACTGAAAATTTCAAGAGAATCTGATGTGTAATTTTCGCGCCATCAACTCTCAAAATTTGCCGTGGATAGTTTGTTTTGGGGAAATTTGGGCTAATTGGTAACAATGCCTTATGACGTACGCAGATTGATCATTAAGGGGGTCCCATACAAAAAAGTACGAAATTCATCAATTTTTTATTTTTGAATAATTTCAATCTTTGAAGCCTACTTAATCATCTCTATTGCGTTTTATTGCTGAAGCGGGAACAAAAAAGCTAATTTCTCTATTATTTCGTGAGTGTTTACCTCAACCGCGTGGGAAAAGTACTGGGAACGAGTTTGTTTTTCGTTACTAGAGCGTAAATGGCTTCTCATAGCACAGCATATCCTCTCATTTCGAAATGATGATTATCGTCATTTGTGAGATGTCGTTGAATTAACAATAATCATCATTTTAAAAAAAGAATTCCCTACCCCCAAACCCCCAACTCAACCCCCACCTCTAAACCTGACCCTAACCTAACCACAACCCCCCTGACAACCCTAACCCTAACCACAACCCCCCTGTTGGACCTAACCCTAACCACAACCCTCTGTTGGACCTAACCCTAACCACAACCCTCCGGAAAAAAGTCCCGCCTCTCAGACCCCGACCACAACACCCCTTGGTTCTTTTCTTATATGCAATTTAGTTTAACATCCCGCATGTGGGACAGAATCTCACTTGAGTATCATGATAATCATCATATTCGACTGTGTGAAGAAATGATGATTATCATGATACTCAAGTGAGAGGACATGTTGCATAGCAAGACGTATTTTGTACGTTCCTGTTGTGTTAAAATCTGAAGAGGACTTAACTATGTGACCAGTTGGGTAAAGACATCATAAAGTCTCGTGATCCCGATCCCTGTCATGCGAAGAACTGTGTGATATAAGTACTGTGCGAATCGTGGCAGTATGGGAGGCTGGTTTTAAGTCCGTCTCGTAGCAAGTAAAAATGTTTAAATTTTACTTCATATATGTGAATTAGATGTATTGAAGTATTGCTCTAGTATTTCGAAATGTTTGAATTGTGACTTTCTTTGAGACTTGAGATATAAATGTTTATTTATGGTTGGGGGCCGTAGGGTGCTGTCCGATTTCAATTTGTATCCCATAATGCAATAGGGTCGTAGTGTTCTTAGCGCCAATTTTACCCCTGGCATACCACATATGAGGGAGGAGCTTTTTAAAGTGATATATATCGTTATGTAACTATATATTGCTACTTTAAGGTGATTATCTTGTTAATAATCAAAATATTTAACTTTAAAGCCATTTTTCTCAATTTGACAAAGAAGCCCGATTCCTGATATTGCACGCAGGATACCTCAAAACGTATTTAAGCAATCTTGATCAAATTTGCAGGGCTAACAGTATATACATTTCTCTTGGGAATGAACTAAAAGAATTGAATTATGTTTAATTGTTATGAAATAATAACAGTTTTAGTGAGACTAATTGTATACATTTCTAGTATTCAGGCTGTAAAATCTTTATTATGGCTTCTATGTCAATAGTTCTAGTTCACTCCCTAGACAATGTTATTTGTGACTAAATAAAAGTTATTCCAGGTTTTTATCATTATTATTTATCTAGTTATCATGTTTATAAAAGTACGCTCTTTTCACCATGGGGGGTGTCATATCTTGGTAACCATGGCAATAATGTATTGAAGAAACATCTTTTTTTAGTCAGACTAACTTGCCAAACAACCTGGTAGAAACAGATTTTAATAATTATATTAAAAAGAAAAGAAAAAAAAAATTGTATAGGACCCCCTTAATAGTGAAATCTATTGTTCTTATGCATAGTTGTCCATTTGTGTACGTCATAAGCATTGTTACCGAAAGCCCAATTTTTCTCCAAGAACGAACTAGCCATGGCAAACTTTGAGAGTTAATAGCGTGAAAACTACGCATCAGATTCTCTTGAAATTTTCAGTGAGTGCTCCTGCCATGCTCCTCTGTACAATAAAACAACCAAAATGCCAAATGTTTGAATACCGAATTTTTTATTTCATAGATACTTTAAATGTTAAAAAATTTAGAAATTTAGAAATCTTAATTTTGAGATGCTTCAGTTTTTCCAAAATATTTACGGGCCCCCTCCCCAAGGTAATCGTGGGTTCGAAATCGAATCCCAGTCAAGTCCCTCTGTACGTTAATAATAGAGAATCAAATAATCCCAGTGCGGCGATGGATAGTACTATAGCGGTGCCGGTCATAAAGCCATAAAGGGCCCCCATATCCCCCATAGCAGTGATAAAGCCATAAAGGGGCCCAATGCCAGTGATAAAGCCATAGAGGGCCCCTATAGCAGTGATAAAACCATTAGCGAGAGACACAATGCAATGTAACGATTAATGCTAAAACTTCAATTGTCTATTATAAAATCGATTTTATCGTTTCACACTTTCACGGTAAAGATAATGTATAATATATTCTTTTGTTTCCTTAAAAATGGACCCCCTTTGGCCCCGGGCCACTGGTCAACGACCAGGCTGACCCCCCCTCTCTTGTCAGGCGTGAATTGGAAGATCAGTCATAAATAGTAAAGTTAACGTGGTGTCACCACAAATTCACGCTTCTATTACAATTTGTCATCATGAAATAATCAAAAGTTGTACGCCGTCTCGAAAGAGTTCAATATTGTCTCAATGTATCAACCATCAACACATATAGTCACATAGACTTGCTCCAAGTCCATCTCTTAGCGCTAGTTTTTGCGGGCGAGCGGAAAGGCGGGAGAGCGGAAAAGCGGGAAGAAAGAGGCGGACTTGTTTCGCTTGCAGGTTTTTGAATCTAATTAAATATTCTGGCGGGAAATCACTGAAATGTACATCGCCCTGTTTTGACGTGTTTCGGGTTGTCGTACATGCAATAGAAAGTGGTTCTACCCCTACTAAAACGTTTTCAAGAGTCTGTTTAACTCCAACTTCCAAAGATAGCACTTGCATAGCAATTTAGCCTGAATATAATTACTTCCCGAATTACGTCACCGGTGAATTTTGGCGCGCTGCAGGTGGGAAAAGTCCTTCTCAACGAGGAACCGAAAGGTCAAAAATGTCGAAAGGTCAAAAATATTTGAAAAGGACTTCGAGAAAGTCTAAATAGTCACAATACATAGTCCAATACAGACTGTACTAGACTATGCTACAGAGTTTATCACAGACTCTGAGATTTCGATTGACTATTGTGCCATTGTTCTACAATCTCAGTCATTGGTCTAGAGCACAATGATCAGTCCAATTTATCTTGGTTTTTCTTCTTTTCTTTGAGGTTGAAGTGTACAAGAAACCAATTGTCGCCATTCTTTCAACAGGAAATGAGGTTACATTGTAGTTTTGGTTCTAACGATGATTTCAGTTGAATGTTACTTATTTGAAGATTTGGTTATTGTTCTTGGTTGTAGATTGTTGAACCTGGAAGTGTTGTTAAACAAGGCCAAATAAGAGATTGCAACAGAACTACTTTGATAGCCGCATGCAAACAGCAAGGGTTTTCTGTGGTTGATTTAGGAATAGCGGAGGATAGGTGAGGAACTGTCTTGTCTGTTTGTCTGTCTGTTTATCTGTTTATTTGCATTCTGTCTGTCTGTCTGTCTGTCTGTCTGTCTGTCTGTCTGTCTGTCTGTCTGTCTGTCTGTCTGTCTGTCTGTCTGTCTGTCTGTCTGCCTGCCTGCCTGCCTGCCTGCCTGCCTGCCTGCCTGCCTGCCTGCCTGCCTGCCTGCCTGCCTGCCTGCCTGCCTGCCTGCCTGCCTGCCTGCCTGCCTGCCTGCCTGCCTGCCTGCCTGCCTGCCTGCCTGCCTGCCTGCCTGCCTGCCTGCCTGCCTGCCTGCCTGCCTGCCTGCCTGTCTGTCTGTCTGTCTGTCTGTCTGTCTGTCTGTCTGTCTGTCTGTCTGTCTGTCTGTCTGTCTGTCTGTCTGTCTGTCCATCACTCTGTCTGTTTGGTTGTCTGCCTGTCTGCCTGTACACAATTTGCAATGCATTTTCTCTCTTTTTTTCTTGAGCAGTGTCAATACTTTAAAAAATAAGTTGATGGAAGGGCTTGAAGTTGCCGACATTATTTTGACTTCAGGTGGAGTTTCGATGGGAGAAAAAGTAAGTAAAGGATGTGTGGCGTTTCATGTGTTTTTTAACTCGATCACTTCTCAGGGTTTTGATAGGGAAGATATAATTTTTGTCGTTTCACCTTAAAAACAGGACCTTCTCAAACCAATCTTACAAGAAGAGTTAAAAGCAACGATACATTTTGGAAGGGTCTTCATGAAACCAGGGTAACTATATGTTTTGAAATTTCTTTTGGAAAATTACTAACTAAATTAATGCCACTATTTATCTGTTTATTTCAGAAAACCAACGACGTATGCCACACTGCAATACAAGGACGTAACGAAATTATTTTTCGCCTTACCAGGTTTGGAATTGTGAATAGTTTGCCATTTTTTCCCCTTAGCTCTATTCAAAACGCTGCCTACGCAACAAATGGTAATCTTTGTATTTTTTTGTTGGTGTTATCTTTAGGGAACCCAGTCTCGGCTCTGGTGACGTTCTATTTGTTTGTTCTCCCTGCTCTGAGGAAGATGAAAGGCAACCCAAATCCCAGTTTGCCAAAAATAAAAGCGAAGGTGAGTCAGCGTAGATCGGTTACAAGGAGTACGTTTAGATTCTACTGCATGGGAGGCGAATGAACCTTTTTCGTTTCAACTCACCACAAACTATATGAGTCGGGGCACGAGATTACTGTATTTGAGCCACCACTCCCTCTCCCTTAATTTTAGCTTTTCAAGAAGGGGCTTAATTTAGAGGGAAAGATTTTATTTTTAAATTTCTTTAGTGTGTGTGTGTATGTGCGCGGGGAAGGGGGGGGGGGGGGGGGTGTGTTATTAGAATACAGAATACAGATTTTAATTAATTCTTCCCACAAGGGGCTTTTCAAGAGCAAGTTACATTACTAAGAGTCGAAGACATATTAAAGGCGCTCGAAGCAGCCACCCTACGACACATTTATGACACACATGTCAGACCACGAATCACAGACCTAGGTCTTGATTTTATGGAGGAAGGAAAACCGGAGAACCCAGCGAAAAACTCTCGAAGCACAGGAGAGACCAACTAAACTCTACTCACATGAGTGTTCCAAGCTCCAGAACGAGATTATTCCCAGACGGTCACCCATCCAAGTACTAACCCCGTCGAACCGGGCTTAACTACAGCGGTGAGAGGCAGCGCCCTAACAGCACACCCCACCCTGCTTCTAGAAATGGGTTCAATAAAAGGAGGGGCTTGTTCGATTCCTACTTGGTGCAGTTATCCAGTTAAACATTCACCTTACTTGACTCTACCAAACACCACAGGTTTTATTGGGCTACTCTGGTTTCCTTCTGTACTACTCTAGTTTCCTGCTGGAGTAACACTGAACCAAAGGGATGTCTCCATTAAACCTTTAAAGTGTCTATGAAGTGAAAAATTCGTTGGCATTTTTGTTGTTTATTGTGCAGAGGAACATGACAGGAGCACTCACTGAAAATTTCAAGAGAATATGATGCGTAGTTTTCGCGCTATCAACTCTCAAAATTTGCCGTGGATAGTTTGTTTTGCCGAAATTTTGGCTTCTTGGTCACAATGCCTTATGACGTACGCAGATGGATCATTAATAGTGAAATCTATTGTTCTTATGCATAGTTGTCCATCTGCGTACGTCATAAGCATTGTTTCCGAAAGCCCAATTTTTCTCCAAGAACGACTAGCCATGGCAAACTTTGAGAAAACTACCCACCAGATGCTCTTGAAATTTTCAGTGAGTGCTCCTGCCATGCTCCTCTGTACAATAAAACAACAAAAATGCCAACGAATTTTTCATTTCATTTCATAGACACTTTAAGGAGAACAGTTTAGACATAACTGATAGAGCTATCCAGTATAAGTCGTATTTTCCATATCCTCACTACTGAAGATATCGATGACGTCATTTAAAATTTTACCGCTTTTTGGATTGAATCTATATAATAAAAAGAACATTACACAGTGGCTTGAAGATATGAATTTTATCTTCTCGTGGCAAAAACAATATTTTACTTATTCGCTGCGCTCATTCGTAAAATATTGTTTCCCCCCACTCGAAGATAAAATTCATATCTTCGCGCCGCCGTGTAATATCCTCTATTTATGACACTATACCGTGGTATATTTCTTTGGTTAGATTGCCACTGACGTTCACTTGGACCCTCGTCCTGAGTACCACAGAGTTGTGTTGGCATGGCAACGTGATGATCCCATACCTGTGGCCGTGAGTACTGGCAGTCAGTGTAGCAGTCGACTACTGAGCATGCGTACTGCGAACGCCTTGCTTGTTTTGCCGCCAAAAACTGACACACAAACGATGCTTTCGAAGGACAGTATTGTCGATGCACTTGTCATTGGAAACCTATAAAAGAAACTATGCATGTTTAACATAAAATATATTATATTTTGTGAGAATTACTATAGTTTTACTAAGAGAAGATGGATGAAAACGTTAACAACCCATCTTGGAAAGTATTAATTAAATTAGCGAGTCAGAAGTCTAGAACAAAGAGAGATAATGTAACAAATTAAATTGGAATCAAGGATTATCGGTAATCTGAATTCCTTGGTGCTTAAGAAAATCTCTTGGAAAGGTCACAACGGTAAGTGTAAAATAATTATAGGAGGATGCAAGCAAGGAGAAGCAGCAGTTAAAGTTGCGTAAAGTAACCATTGAATGCAACATGTTGGATTCGTTTGAACACCATGTTGGATAATGTTGCATGATGTTGGACATTGTTGGATCAAGTTTGATTCCGTTCAAACTTTTCATCCAACATCGTCCAACATTTGACGAAAACGAGTTCATCGACATCGTTTCCATGGAGATTTGAGTCATTTGACGAGGTAAAAACATTCAAGATGGGGGAATGCGGGAGTGACGAGAGTTTGACGCAGGAACGTGAGGAACCCCTCGCTAAAACTCCCCTGAATAATAAGAATAAAAATGTGGAGAATTCCGAGGAAGATGAGATAGCAAAAGCTACTTCAAGTAAAAAAATAAGACTAATCAAAGGCAATTAAGTCAAGGAAGTGGACTGACGCGAAAATAGACGAGCTTCTTGAAATGCTTGAGGAGCGGGTTTGCTTATGGGATGTGTATTGTTAATTATTAATTAATAGCACTTGTGTTGGATGTTGTTGCATCCGTTTGAACATGTTGGCCAACATTGTCCAACAATGGTCCAACATTGTTGGACCAACAATGTTGGACAATGTTGGATCCGTTTAAACAGGCCTTAAGTGTTACCTTATTTCAACTTACATTGAGATCACTGAAAGTAACTTTGTGTAACAATTGATTTTCTCGACTGAACGAAGTCACTGTAGAGCAACGTGTTGGATTCGAGAATAGAATATCGTAAGGTAGTGGAGGACTTCAGCTTAATCGAAACAGATTACATAAATAAATGTTAAAGAAATTGTTTTACTAATAAAATACCTTTTTGTCTGTAAATGGCGTTCTTTGGGACGCGGAGTACCCTCTTTTTATATGAACCTGCACGGCGTTCGACGCAGATTGGGTTCTTAGGATCGTGTTACTCGGCTCAGCTGTAAACACAATACATAAAGGCCTGGCCAAACGCTTTCAACATTTCATTCAACATCGTTCAACATTGTTGAATTCAACCGTGATTCAACATGTTGAAAGCGCTTGGCTACCCCTGTTGAATGATGTTGAACGTTGTTGAATGGTGTTGAATGATGTTGAACGAAATTTGAACATGTTCAAATTTTCGTTCAACACGCGTTCAACAATGTTGAATGATGTTGAATACGATGTTGAAAGCGTTTGGCCAGACCTTAGGCCCCATTCACACTATACCGGATAGGTTTTCGTGCCGGCACAAAAAATATCCAGTATAGTGTATAAACAGATTCGATCGGCACGATATTGTGCCGAAGCAAGCTCCGTTCACACTATACCGGGTAGCTTTTGTGCCGTCACGAAAACCTGACGATACAACCAATCACCACGCTCTATTCTATTAATTTACTTCCGGAACGATTTCGAACTCCGTTCACACTGGAGCTGGAACGGCACAAAAAGCTATCCGATACAAGATGTACCTCTTTCGAGATCGGAGCGGCGCAGCGGCGTGCCAGCACAGAAATTGTGCCGGAGCAAGCGTTTTGTGTGTGAACAGAAGGCCTATCCGATATGGTTTTCGTGCCGGTACAAAAACTATCCGGTATAGTGTGAATGGGGCCTTAATAAAAATATTGTTTTGTTTTGTACGCATTGCGCGTTTGTTTTTTTACGCAGCGAACACGGGACGGGGGAGGGGGGGTGTCATTTGAGGAAAAATATTTGACCCTTGAATGATCGCATTGTCATTTGTGAAGGGGTCAACACTTGACAATGACGGAGTGCATACTTAATGCAAATTTATAAACCGTCTGTGTTTAACTATTTGTATAAAAGTCGTCAGAACAACACGGTATATTTCGTTTGTCATAAATCTTTGGTTAGAGTCTAAAGAAAATACAAGGAAAGTCTCATCGGTGCAGATGAATGAGAATAGCCGCTTTTATAGTTCGTCGCGCGGACGAGTCGGTACAAGCTCAGAGGTTAGTGTTTTGTTTGATAACAACTTGTGAAGTTTATACTTATGTTAGACTAGTGTTAAACAGTCTAGTTTTACTCTAGACTAATTAGTAGTCTCATCTTTATCTACGTTATAGGCCATCGAAACCGAGACAAACTCGACAATTAAACCCTCTACCTCTCATCACCCTGTTACCAAAAAGAACTCGTGGACCTCCTTGGCGACCAAGACACGCCGTTTGAGCAAGAAACGAAGAACGTCGTTGTTAAGCTCGTCAAAGGCGAAGAAAGAAAACGAAAAAAGGCTTCCTGAATATAATCAAAGCTATACTAAAAGTCTAGAGGTATTGGTAAACTAAATAAACTATATTAGAATTTTAGTTTCATAATTCCGGACTGGTCCGAACTCGGCATACCTACACAATACACACGACGTTGGTATGTAAATAATATTGACTTTATGTATCGTGCTTCGTTGGGTTATTATATATCCTGTTTTTAATGTTTTTTTCAAGGACTTTACATTGTGGTGTAATCATTATTTACTCAGGGGCCTACATAGAGAAATTTCTCCAGATTTACGTACTGCTGTTGGCGACGGGGTAACGTTGGTCAATCTTCTAGAGTCGTTAAGTGAGTTTGAATTTTTTAACATATTTTATTAGCTGTGTATTTATAAATGTCCACGCCGATTAGATTCAAGTTAGTTAATCGCCTGTTTGACAGTTCTTTGAAAAAGAACGCGTTAGGTGTGCTTTTAGCAAAAGTTTATTATGCATTCCTGTTTGCAAATAGACTAAGCGGATTTCCTTATTCGAACAAACAATTGCTGAAAATTGATTAAAGTTAATTAAAATTGTCATTATAATTGTCAAATTGTTTATACATGTGGTGCAGCGCTGATTTACATATTTTTCGCTAAAATGCCTGTTACTATCGGGTTACTATAATACAAACTGTGCTTCTATATTTGTGAGACTTGAGAAAAGCATAACAAAAACATGAGTGACTAGTCTATAAATAGCCTATTGTTTTTTAGCTTTTTGAAAGTTGAGCAACATCCCAAGCTAAGTGTTTATCACAGTACAACAAAAATGGAAAACACTATTTTTATACTTCCTTTATAAAACAACAAGAAGGCCACAGTTGGAAGTTATTTTTTGTTGAACTATTTCATATAAACACAGAAAAATTCTATATTTATATGTAATATAAGTTTCTTTAACTGCCATAGGTAGCAAAGGCTAGTAAGCAAGTTAGCCATAGCAATCGAGCTAAGCAATGAGCAAGCAATTGAGCAATCCTGGGTTCTGGAGCAAAGGCCAGTAAACAAGCTAGCCATAGCAATCGAGCTAAGCAATGAGCAAGCAGTTGAGCAATCCTGGGTTCTGGAGCAATGGCCAGTAAACAAGCTAGCCATAGCAATCGAGCTAAGCAATGAGCAAGCAATTGAGCAATCCTGGGTTCTGGAGCAAAGGCTAGTAAGCAAGCTAGCCATAGCAATCGAGCTAAGCAATGAGCAAGCAATTGAGCAATCCTGGGGTAGCAAAGGCCAGTAAGCAAGCTAGCCATAGCAATCGAGCTAAGCAATGAGCAAGCAATTGAGCAATCCTGGGGTAGCAAAGGCCAGTAAGCAAGCTAGCCATAGCAATCGAGCTATGACAACTCTGCCAAGGCAGACCTCTGGGCAGCAATCTGCCAATGCTGTAGCAATGTCCTCACAAGCATGGGTGACACTCGTGCATGCCCTTCGACTTCTTAAGAACTTGGACTCCCCAAGAACTATGAAGGAGAAGATTGCTGGCTAACTACATCTGCAGTTAACTTTGCCTAAATAATTTTAACCATATTTAAAGGTAATCATATTCAGTATATAACAAGCCCAATCAGAGCTTGCATTATAATTGCATTAGGCAAAAGTAGAAAAAATGATGTCATAACTGTGTTTACATTGTTTCATGTAGTCATGGTAACTAATCCATTCAATACAGCATGCATTAGATTAAAGTGTTAGATAGTTCTTTATACTGTATCTCATAAATATCTAGAAATACAAGTAAACATTAGGGCCTTTTATACGTGGCAAAATAAGCTGTGGCTTAAATAAGTCATGAACAGTTTTTATGATATATTTCACACTTCTTGTGTGTTGGGTGGAAGGGTCTGTTTTGGTGTGAGTGCTGGGTGCTGCTGCCCACTATGGGCAGAACCCTGATCACTATGAATTGTACAAAACAAGCAAACCAACAGATACTGTACATAGCTATTTATATCAAAATGTAAACTCTCCTAACCTATCATGTCAACAATCTTTTAATTTTTAAAATATTACAGTGCCCTGTACCCTACCCCTACCTTTCTTCCATAGTTTCATACTTACATAATGTGTGTGTGTTGGGAGGGGGGGGGGGGTGTGTTATCATTGTCTCGAACCCCCTGGATATGGCTCTGACATATACATTAAAATTTCAAGATATACAATAAATAATATTGTACAGTGAAAAGGTGTTGCTCAACCAATGTGTGTAGTGACTAGTGATCGAGAATAAGATTATAAGCTTTCCTAAGCTTCTGTTGTGTCCCAGACAATCAGACTGACAAACAGAGAAGAAAACAGAACCTTCTAGTGGAGATAGCTTGCCAGGGGTGTCAGAAGGGTGGGGGGGGGGGGGGGGGGGGGCTGGGGGAGCCTGGGCCCCCACTTTTTTTGGGGGGGGGGGTGGGGGACAGAATATGTTTGGGCCCCCCTACTTTTTAACAAGGCCAGTAATAAACAAGGCCAGTAATAAAGTTATGATTAACAAAATCACTAACCCTAGCTAACCCATGACTTGAATAGATATAATAAAGAAATTTGAATGCAGATATTCAATGTCCAGAAAAGTGTTGTCTTTTGCGTATTTTATGACGTTTTTGGACCTTTAGAATTCTGTAAATCCATGTCCTAAAATGCAGGAAATGGCATTTCAGAGACTCTAGATTTCAAAATTTCCTCGGGGAGCATGCCCCTGGAGCCCCCTAAAATTTTTTGCCCCCCCCTCACTTTTAGTGTCACTCCAACACCCCTGTAGGTCCACATTGTCTTTCAAATCATGTAAAATTCCTTTTGAAAACTGCATTGTCAACAGAGTAACAATGGCAAGAAGATTAATTTTGGGGCCATCATAAATTTGCAAATGCACTTTGTGAACATGTTGAGTGTTCAAGTCAAATCTCGCATGTTGTTTCCCCTTGTTGTGTTTTAACATGAAGAATATTGAAAGTTTTCAATCTGATTGAAACAAATGACTGAAGTCATTCAATCCATGCAGTGGAGTGGATTGACTTGAGAATCAAGCAAGGATTGACTTGAATGTCTCGAATCTGATTCATCTAAACACGGTTTGACTTGAAAATGACTTGATATGCATGAGTGATCTTGGTGCATGTCGTGTTAAATGGCAGACATTGAGGGATGCACAGAAAATAGTGTTTCAAAACCGAAAACAATGTTCCAAGCAAATTGGAGTCTCCATGTAAACACGTGCCCAGATTGACATCACTCATGTTCAGTTTTGATCTGATTGGACTTTCAATCCACTTCATGTAAACAGGGCTAATTCTCCCATTACTACTGTTGATGGTCAAGCTTGCACATGAAGTCTATATATATATATAGATTATTTTTTCTGGCTTTATTGTTGAAACTATATATATTCATGATTTATGATATCTCTAAATGACTTGACTGCTTCAACTATTGCTAATCCATTAATCTTGTTGAAGTGTTCTTGATTGACAGTGGTTTTAACGTGGAGCTTAATAGCATCCAAAGAATTCAAACAGTTATTAAAGGCTCTATGGAGAAAAAAACCCAAACAATATGGGAGTGTAATTGGAGGAGAACCCTTTTAAATGGATTTGCAGAGTATAATTGGAACTGTTATTTCAGGATATATACATGTACAATTTAACTGGATTATTCTCAAAGTAATGAAGATGAAATATGTTACTGTAAGATTATTGAGGCATTTGAGTGGCAGAAACTTCATGGATAATTTGTACTTAGTAGTATGATTAATGTATTTTATGAAGTTGTGTTGTTGTACTAAGCTATTAACCCATTCTTGCCTGAGTTAGTTAAAAATTGCCTTAATTTTATTATTTTAGTCGGTCTATGGCATTAAATGCCAGACGATTTTAGTCTGTCTAATAATGCCAGACAATTTATCTCTGTCTGAACGCTAGACGATTTTACTTGTCAGAAGGACAACCCTCAACCATCTTGTATGTGAGAAGAGTGATTCCAGTTTGCTTCTAGCAAACGCTTACCAGTCAAAACGGCCTCACATCAAAACGTCCTCTGGTCATAGAAGTTAAAAAGATAAATACAGTATATTAACAGACTTATTGAAAGTTAAAAAAACGTACACATATTAAAGTGAATACCTCTAGCAGTTAGATGGTTAATTTGTATCGTCTGACTAGACTTTGTAACTGCATTTATGTGTTGCTATAAAAATGGAAACTTGATACAAGTAAAGACTGGCAACAGACACTTTGCTTTTGAGCCTGATCTTGCAGCTTTATACAGTAGAACAGATTACTGGCGTGAAACATTTGAAGAATGTATTTGTCAATGTCAAAAATATACTAATAAGTCTTATATAGAGTATTGTATGTATGTTGACATGTTCTCCGATCAGTTTGGAAGAAGTGAGGACGTTTTGACCCGAAGAAGTTTTCACTGGACACCCTAACGTTGCAGCGTGTTTTCTCCAGTACTTGGGTTTCTTCCAGTACTGTGGTAATACTGGAGCAATAAGGGACGCCCTGAGTTCTAGGATTATATCCAGTATAAATAAAGTTACGGTAGCTTTAATCAATTTTACTGCCTGTTTTTAGCAAGCAAGAGCATTCATGGTGTGTCTCGTCAACCTGTGACATGGTCCCAGAAACTGGACAATATTCATCAGTGCTTTCATTTTCTCAATTCTGAAGGGGTCAAGATTTATGGTATTTCACCTGAAGGTATAGCTATTCTCAGGAAGTTTGTGAAATTATTTTAATTGATACAGATTAATGTTGAATTTGGAAACTAAATTGTGTTTCATATTTGTTGTGATTCATTGAATGAAATTAGCCATTTACATGTAAACCTTTTTATATAATCTATATGTTTGGTATAACCAAAGTTATGCAGGAGTGGTGATTTACGCAAAAGCTCTTTCACAACTGCTTAAAAATTATTTTCACAGCAATTTTTGCTTTACGTTGTTGAAAGACTTAGATTATTTTACTTTCCTTAACTTGTATTATTTGTAATGATAGTAAGCTATTCTAAAAAGTCAGTTCAGAATTTGTAACAAATTCAGCTCAATTATACACACTTGCAATATCCGTAATAGTAACGCATTTGTTGGTATATAATTCGACTACAAAAATATTAATTATGTAAAATTAATGTTGTGTTATATTGTTTTTAATATGATTCCAAACTTATCTTTATTAGATATAATAGAAGGTCAATTAAATGGTATTCTCAACTTGTTTCAACGTCTGCAAACACACTTTGAGGTATGCTAATGACTTTATAAGATTCATTGCTTTGCAAAGAAAAATTGGTTGAGTTTGGTTGTAAGTTCCAGAAGCAGTCCTTGATAAAACTATAATTTTGGGAACCATCTTTTGAGATTATTAAAGTGCTTATATCACTTGTGTGGTTTTAACGTATTTGAATAGAGCAAAAAAAGTTAGTTAATAGGTTATTTTGCCGTTTTTTATTTACTTTAATAGTTTCTGAGATATAAGCCTTTAAACATACCAATTTCGGCTTTTCACCAAAAATTTCCGTCGTCCATTTTAACACCTTGGGGGCCTGGGACTCAGGAACGAGTCAATCCAAAACAACTACGTTTTGGCTTATTGATTCACAAAAACACATATATTTGACTGAAAAATCGAAATGTCGAGCTCACACCCGTTTTCCAGTACGCACGAAAGTTCCAACTGAGAAAACAGTCGGCTTAGGTTCCTGAGTCCCAGGTCCCCAAGGTGTTAAAATGAACGATGGAAATTTTTGAGAATTGGCATGTTCAGAAGCAATATGTCAGGAACTATTTGACTAAATCAAAAACGGCAAAATAACTTATTAACTGATTTTTTCTGCTCTATTTAAATACGTTAAAACCCCACAAGTGATATAAGCACTTTAACCGAGAACAAGGGAAAATAGCGAGGTTCAGATCACACTTCAGTAATGGTCGCAGGTCTCAAACCTAGTGCAAAAAGAAAGCGTTTTACGATACCAGGATTAAAACCAACTACGACTACATCAGCTTAACCACATTTACGGTAGCGGTAGTGGAAGTGTGATCTGAATCTCGCTAATATCAGACCAAGGTCTTGACAGTACGGACCAAGCTGCAGATAAGGTTCATATATGAAAAAGACCGAGGTCTCATCTGATATTTTCTCGTACAGACCGAGTAAAGGTGAAGTAATACGAGCAACAAATTGTTGCAACATTGTTGCGTTGCAAGTTGAAAAGCGTTGTTGCACGTAGCACCACCCACCTTAAATATTGTCATGCACACAACAATGATGTTGTTGCAAGTTGAATCAGCATGTTGCAGCAAGAAGAACTGGAGTCTACTTTTTTCAACAACTTTTTTCAACGTGCACAAAATTATTGTTGCGTGACGTGTTTAAGGTGGGTGGTAATACGTGCAACAACGCTTTTCAACTTGCAACGCAACAAAGTTGCGTTGAAAGTTGGAGAAATTAAAATGTTGCCCTTGTTACCTCACCTTAAACGATGTTAACAAATCGTTTATTGTAATATATGCATGGCTATTTCAAGATTTTAAATACTTTTTGTATCAAAATTAGTGTGAAAATCTTAGAAATTCACGCGAGCAAAATCAACATTCGGGACAACCGTCCTGATACGGAAAAAAACGTTATGTATTTACGCATGCAAGCTCTAAATTATTATTTTTTAATTAATTGTTTTTTAGGACGCGAGATACTTCGGTGAAAAGGGCATGGATGAAAATCGTAGGCAAATTTCACTTTTAGGTATCAGGCCCGTTTCAGACGGCGTATTTTTCATGAGCCGTATGTAATACTAGGATTAAGTTCATGAAAAATACGCCATCTGAATCAATTAAATACGGTAGTTTGTATTAAGGTCGACCTAATTATTAAATACGGCCGTCGCATTATACGACTGGCACGACTTTGATTCAAACGACGTATTTTTCATGAGCCGTATCTACTATCTAATGCATAAATTATATAGTAATGTTTAACGTATGATATTACCCACAGTTTGAATACGAATATGCATTTAATTATATTCGACTCAATAAATACGGCGTCTGAATCTAACGTCGTCTTTAGGTCGAACCGTATGGTCGAACCAGTTTGTATTAGATACGGCTCATGATAAATACGCCGTCTGAAACGGACCTGGTTATGAAACGAAACAGAAAGATGTCTTCAGTTTAGAAAAAACGCTGGACAATATTGTATTTATATATTTATATATATATATAAATATATATATAAATATATATATATAAATATATATGTATATAAATATATATATATATATATATATATATATATATATATATATATATATATATATATATATATATATATATATATATATATATATATATATATATATATATACCTCGAAAACCTGTGCTCCTCTCTAGCCATCGCACACTTCATTATCTAATTCCTTTTTATACCTCATTTCGCCAATTAACATTGTAAATTTTATTATTGAAGTGTGAATAAACTGAATTGAAGTTTGAATTAAGGTGGTTCGCGGACTAAATCACGAGAAATTACGTATTTTCTTCATGAAAAGTTTTGCCCAGGTTTCATGACCTTTATTTTGGTTCATTGCACAGCTCTAGTGGTGTTCTTGATTATTGAAAAGATTTATACTTGTAGCGCTTGCGTATCTAGAGAAATGGTGTTTGTGGTAAGCGACAGATTTTATGCAAATTAGGTTTTCTGCATTTACTGAAAACACGATTTCTTCACTTAGGTAAATTGTGAGGGTATAAAACTTTTCCATAATCAAGACCACCACTAGAGCTATGCAATGAACTAGAATGAAGCTCATGAGACTTGTGCAAAACTTATTATGGAGCAGAGTCGGACTGGCTTCGTATCAGGGGCGGTACCATTAGGGAGAGGGGCGCAGTTAAAAAAAGAAATTAATAAATAATGACATTGGCCTACTAAGGAGTTACTGACAAAATTTCCCACAAACCTCTGTAAATAGAAAGATTTCAAAATTGGTGATTGTTGTTGTCATTGTTCCCCTCGTATGATTAATTTACAGAAACTGTATATAAAAAAGACACGAAAGTGGCCTACAGGCTTACCATTTGCCGGAATAAAATATATCTTACTGAACAGCAACTCTCCTGTCTACCTGTTGCTACCATACGGCATACACAACATGAATTTAAGAGTTAAAGCAGTATTATTCAGTAACAAACTACATGCAGTGGGCAGCCATATTATTTTGTATCTCAATTCTCAATTTACCAAATTTTGTTCATGGGGCGTAGTTGAGGTATTCTAAAGGGGGCGCGTGTGCCAATGGCACATAGGCCAGTCCAAGCCTGTTATGGAGGAAAACGATAATTTATTGTGATTTATACTCTCGAGCCATCTTAAAGCATTTGAATAGTTTTGGCTAAAACAACGTGTTATGTCTTTCTTAAATTAATTTGTGCAATCGCTCTTATAGATCATGGTAAAAACGGCCGTAGTTCTGGTTACCATAGCGAAGATGACGGATATAATGACGGGAGAACCACGCCTATCATTGATGCATTACCAGGACTTCTGGCAGGAAGTGACACGAACTCAGAAACTGACGACGACGTAGTTGAACCGTCGGATATACGCTTGGTAAATGGATTTTTTCCGGAATATTTAGATAGTTTAAACTATTCTTAATTTTATTACTGTAAATTTTTTTAAAAAGTCATTAAGGGGCAATACACCTGAATTTTGTCAAAAACATTTTTTGGGATTCATTCACAATTTTGACTTTCTTGGACTTTAAATGGGATTTTTGAAAACTCATATTTTTTGCACATTACAAACTTTGAATTGTTATAACTCCTAAAGTTTTTAACCAATTTATCTGAAATTCAGCATTTGTTATTTTATGTATTTGCAGGAAAATGATGATAGCACTTTAGGCAGGGGGAGGTAGTTTTTGAAATATTGTCAGTGGAACTCAGAAACTGTATAATTATTTTACTTTTTGTTGCTATGGCAACATAGACAAAGATTCTGGAAATTCACATCATCATATTTTAGGTTTACCCCTAAACTACTTCAAAAAGAGTTTTTGATGAAACTTGGTGTGTTTTTTTTGAGGAGTTAAAATTTTGAGAACATATACTGGGTGAGGCCATTTTGACAATCGATTGGCTCAAATGTAAATTATAATGTAAATAATCCAAGTCAATTTAGCTTTAATGTATTGCTTAATTCCTGTACTTGCAGAAAATATATGGTTGTCCATACTTTGGTTCAATACTTCATGAGACAAAGCATACCAAACTATCAACAGCGTAAATAAACATAATTCAGGGTAATATTTCATGAAGCAAAAACAAAAGAAATCATGTTTATCCAATGTTTTTAAAGTACGATAATTTCAGCGAGATGACAATACTTATATAGTATTCTTTCAGTTCTCGGTATAAAGATTATACGATCTTTACATAAAAATATACGGACAGTCTTTGGGATCTTGTTTTTGAAGCCGTTCAATAACCTCGCAGCACATGTTTTATCACGCAGGTCAAAAATCACTTTTGGTTTCAAAGATGATAAAACCCAACCTCGTACCCAGGCTCTTTTCAACCCGCCGGGAGCGGAGCGGCGGAGATAAGTCCCTGGGTACGAGGTTGGATAAAACCTTGCTGCTCGTTTTGGAAATACTGATTTATTTGAGAAACTATCATAAGCCCTGTTTACACGGCCAAAATTTAAGCGCGATCTGAGTCACATCTGAATTTAAGCGGGCTTAAAATGTCCGTGTAAACAGATCGGCGTAAATTAATCGCGATTAGTTTGCACCACCTCAAGGAGGTGGATTAAACTGAGTACGATCAGTTAATCGCGCTTAAATTTGGCCGTGTAAACGCAACGGGATTGAAAAACGGTTGCTATTTATATAACGGTGTTATTAATACGATAAAATGCATTTTTTTTGCTCTGCTGTAGAAGCTTCCATCTCGCTATTCTTTGTTCCTTTCTTTCTTTCTTTCTTTCTTTTAGCTATCACTCTTTCTCGTGTACCGATGTCTTCCGTTGTTCTTTGACGCACGCTACCCATACGAAGCTTCCAAAACCAAAAATATAGCTCGTCCGCCATGTTGAATAATGGTGTACGTGTTTTACTAAGGGATTATTAAATGACCGTGTAAACGCACCAAGGTGGCGCATTTTAAGCACGCTTACTTAAGCGAAAATTGTGTTCGAAAATCTCGACTTATTTTGTTTTTTTCCATAGACTTATCGGTACTTCCGATCAAACGTTCTCTCAGTGTATGGGATATCACACTTCGTTATTTGGATTTGTCGAAAAAATAATTTGATAAAGATAATTTATATGAATTTGTTTTTCTATTTGATTCTAGCGTAATGATGAGAACATGGCAAAATCTCTTCCGGAGTCGTCTTCCAAGTTTTCTTCCATTTCCCAGAATCGTCACAATACTCCTTCAAGGTTTCACCATGGCATGGACGAATACCGAAATACAAGAGACGAAGGAACTCTTGATAATATTGGTTACATGGTAAGACTCGCTATAGTAAGGGTGATTATTACTTTTTTTGAGAAATTTGGGTTCTCGGTATTTTTAACAGTGCCTACACAAATGGACAATTATGGATACCAACAATGCATTTTAGCATCAATGATCCATCTGCGTACAAGTCCACATTTCTCCCAAAACTATAGTTATAGCTCAAGATTTATACGCCAGATTGAACTTTTCAGTGAATGCTCCTGACATGTTTTTCTGTTCATTAAAATAAAAAAATGCCAACAAGATTTTCACCTTTGCAGAGACACTAACTTTGGCGGGAAAATCGAGAACAAACAAACGAGATTTTTAAGGGGCCGATTACATGGAGATTTTCAGCCCGGCTAACCGGGTTGAAATTTCATCCCGGGCTTCTGATAAAATCCTTGTAAAATGGAGTTTGCGATTACATGACAAAAATTTCAGCCCGGTTTGAGCTACCCGGGCTGAAGTTTTCAGCCCAGTTGAGCGGGCTGAAAATTGTCATGTAATCGACAAGAAATTTCAGCCCAGGCTGAAAAAACAATCTTGAAAATACTTTTGCTTTTGTTTATTTCATCTTTATATGCAACCACAGTTTCATAAAAGTCGAAAGTCGACATGATCATCGTTTCAAATTGTTTAAAGAATTGGAATAGCCATTTTACGAGTCTTTATCATTTCAGCCCGGGCTGAAATTCTTCATTACGTCACGAGAATACTCTAGCTCGGCTAACGAAAATATGACTTCAGCCCGGGCTGGAATTTCCCATGTAATCGTGAAACAATTTCAACCCGGTTAGCCGGGCTGAAGATCTCCATGTAATCAGCCCCTAAGACTACTGATTTCCTTTGCTTTGGACACTTTTATCTTATAAATTATGGAGTTTGAGAAAAACAAGTTTTTTGAAGTGAATGCACGACGTTTATTTGTATCACATTTGTCCTGTAATTAATTTTAAGACAAAATACCGTTTTTATCGTTTCTTTTTATATATTATCAATTTTCTCTATGCAGTCATGTTCAAGGAATTAACTATATCATTATTTGAACTCATTTTCAGCCTTCACACCCTTCGACTAAAGCCAGACTTTCTCCTAATAAAACACAATACGAGCAAAGCAACGAAAGGTATGCACCGTGTCGGGTTTTTCTCTGGGGTAAGGTGTTCAGACTAGTAGCACTCAATCTGAAGGCAGTCTAAAGCCGGTTCTCCACTGGCGGATTTTGTCGCACGAAGCGACCTTTTTCTTTTGTCTTAAGCCGGTTTTCCACTAGGCGATTTTTTTCGCGCGAAGCGACTTTCTTTTGTTCGGATTCAGTAGGTTTCTGATTAGTTCCAGCTCAGAGCTCATGAGACAAAAGAAAAAGTCGCTTCGCGCGAAAAAAGTCGCCTAGTGGAAAACCGGCTTTATGAACTCTCGAGTGGAACTAATTAGAAATCTACTCCAATATATTCAATTTTGTCAATAGAAATGTCGCATCGCGCGACAAAATTCGCCAGTGGAAAACCAGCTTGTATGAATGTCGAATATTGATTGTATTGATTCCCGTAATTATTCTTGTCCACAGCCAATCATTTCCAGAACATGGCAATTCACATCAAAAATCAACTATTCTTACATCTCATGTGAAAATGGCAACGCCAGTGCATGCGGTGTTACTGAGACCTGGTGATGATCACGACATCAGTATCGGTCAAGAAAACTTCGGAAACGATTTTACTCCATCAGACTTCGGTATTGACGACAGTACTTCAATCGAGAGAGGATCCATCTCGTCCACCGGGACTCCTGTTTTACCTGATTTGTCCTCGTCGTCGTCCTTTGAAGATCTTCCTCTGGACTTTTCATCGGATGCTTCGGGATTACCCAGGGAGAATTTCGCAACTTCTACCAAGTTGTCCGAAGGTTTGTGACGAGCTGTCTGTCTGTCTGTCTGTCTGTCTGTCTGTCTGTCTGTCTGTCCGTCCGTCCGTCCGTCCGTCCGTCCGTCCGTCCGTCCGTCCGTCCGTCCGTCCGTCCGTCCGTCCGTCCGTCCGTCCGTCCGTCCGTCCGTCCGTCCGTCCGTCCGTCCGTCCGTCCGTCCGTCCGTCCGTCCGTCTGTCTGTCTGTGTGTGTGTCTGTGTGTCTGTGTGTCTGTGTGTCTGTGTGTCTGTGTGTCTGTGTGTCTGTGTGTCTGTGTGTCTGTGTGTCTGTGTGTCTGTGTGTCTGTGTGTCTGTGTGTCTGTGTGTGTGTCTGTCTGTCTGTCTGTCTGTCTGTCTGTCTGTCTGTCTGTCTGTCTGTCTGTCTGTCTGTCTGTCTGTCTGTCTGTCTGTCTGTCTGTCTGTCTGTCTGTCTGTCTGTCTGTCTGTCTGTCTGTCTGTCTGTCTGTCTGTCTGTCTGTCTGTGTGTCTGTGTGTGTGTGTGTCTGTGTGTGTGTGTGTCTGTGTGTGTGTGTGTGTGTGTGTGTGTGTGTGTGTGTGTGTGTGTGTGTGTGTGTGTGTGTGTGTGTGTGTCTGTCTGTCTGTCTGTCTGTCTGTCTGTCTGTCTGTCTGTCTGTCTGTCTGTCTGTCTGTCTGTCTGTCTGTCTGTCTGTCTGTCTGTCTGTGTGTCTGTGTGTGTGTGTCTGTGTGTGTGTGTGTGTGTGTGTGTGTGTGTGTGTGTGTGTGTGTGTCTGTCTGTCTGTCTCTGTCTGTCTGTCTGTCTGTCTGTCTGTCTGTCTGTCTGTCTGTCTGTCTGTCTGTCTGTCTGTCTGTCTGTCTGTCTGTCTGTCTGTCTGTCTGTCTGTCTGTCTGTCTGTCTGTCTGTCTGTCTGTGTGAGTGTGAGTGTGAGTGTGAGTGTGAGTGTGAGTGTGAGTGTGAGTCTGTCTGTCTGTCTGTCTGTCTGTCTGTTTGTTTGTTTGTTTGTTTGTTTGTTTGTTTGTTTGTTTGTTTGTTTGTTTGTTTGTTTGTTTGTTTGTTTGTTTGTTTGTCTGTTTGTCTGTTTGTCTGCTGACGTTTGTCTCATAACACATACTGACAATACGACAATACTTAGCAAAACCTTGTTTTAATTTTATAGATCCATTCTTGGAAAACGGGTCCTATAATTCTAGGGATATTCAGACACAGGTATATACTTTTTTTATACAGTTTGACCCAAATAGTGTAGTAATGAATTTTGTAAATTTAATTAATTAAACTTCATAATTATTCTTATTAATTAATTTTATTCTCAATAAAAAAATTAGTGATTCTAAAACATATAGCGTTATCGAAATATCATAGAAATATTATGTTGCTTTCTTCTCTTACGTCACGTTTAGGTAGAATCACTTCATTTTATGTATCAAAAACTTCTCGCTCTTGTCGGCAAAGATAGTCAGGATGGCAAGCGAAAAAGTAAATGGAACTTACCCAAGATGTCCGCGATAAACTGTAAGTTCCTCAGTGATCACGTATCTCTGTCATCATCATGATTATCATGATCATGATCATCATCATAATCATCATTATCATCATAATCATCATCATCATCATCATAATTGACCTTTTCGCCATTATCGGCACCATCTTGAATTCGCAATGCATTTTGGTCTATCCAGGTTAACAAGCTCCATTAAAAGGTTGATTGCGTAGTGTGGAGACACAATGCAGTAATTTTTTCTTTATAAATACTTTCGTGGCAACAATATCTAAATATAATAATTGTCATATTGGTAAAAGCAACAATTCTCGGACGTGTAAGGATAGATTCATGACAAATGTATCCTTATACGTACGAGAATTATTGCTTTTACCAATATGACAACGATCATATCTATATAGACATTGTTGCCATGAAAGTGTTTATCAAGAAACAATTACCGCATTGTGTCTCAACACTAAGCAATCACTCTTTTAATTGAGCTTAATTTATGATTGAGTCGGTTTTCTTTGATGTACCGCGGGCTGTATATAGCATACAGCCTTGAATACTAATTAGAAAAGAAATGAAGAAAAAAACTAGGAAAATGTTTGTCCAAGGTAGAAAAAAAGACATAACTTTGTTGGAAAACCTCGTCAATCATGAAATAATTCAGATAAAACCCTCGAAAGTCGGGATGTATGCGATATACAGCCCTCGGACGCTTCGCGTCCTCGGGGCTGTATATAGCATACATCCCTCGTTCTCGGGCTTTATCTCTTACTTATTATTGCGAATTCAAGATGGCGCCGCTGTTGGTGAAAAGGTCCATTATCATCACCGTCGTCGTCGTTGTCGTTTATAATGTAATATGGCGTCTGTAAAGTGTTGTCTTGGAATCATTTTTAGTAAAAAACAAAAACGCAAGCAAGCAGAGGACAAAGGATATGAAGTAAGTAAAACTTAATTATTATATGGCTGGGTTTGATTTCCGGTCCGTACGCAAAACGACGCACGCTGATTGGTTCCTGAGAGGTCGGGATTTTACGATATTGACCGACTGGTCAATACGCTTTTTTCTCGGCCCTGTAAGTTTTGGCGGGAACATTTCTGAGTTGATTTGAATACAAATAAAAGAGAAATAGGTATCTTTATTCAAATATTCTGAACAATAAAATGTTGGAACATCACTGCTGGTTTTCTTTAAAGCTGTTTATCTAAAAACACGACAAATAAAAGCCGAACTGGTTTAAATAAGAAGGCCAAGAAGCGACGCGAAAAAGTCAACAGGTAAGGTAAACAGCATACTCCTAAGACGAAAACAACGCTCGAAGCTTAAAAATAAAATGAACCAATAGCCATATAATAAATTCCTTATTAACCTCGTTTGCTCGGTCTGTACTGGAAAGTATTTGCCCTCGGTTTTATCGCACAAACCTCGCTCCTTCATCGCTCGGTCTGTACGAAAACCTCAGGCAAATACTTTCCCATACAGACCTCGTACTCGCTGAATAAGTCTTTAATATGTTTGTAGACTTTGTAGTACAGAAGAAAAGGGGACATTGAGGAATAGGGAGAAATTGCAATTTTGCTAAAAACGGTCCCACCTTTTAGTAATAAGTGTTTTAGATTTTGATTTGATTTCTGAAAGATCTTTCTTTCAACGTTGTCAAAAATCTCTATTCTTCGAGCTAAAAATTTTCGCAAATTAAAAAGTGTTTATAGGCATATGTAAATTTTGTGTTCTTTTTTCTCTAAACAGGTCCGTCAGTCGCCGTTTTAATCGTATGGAGTCTCACGTTGTGACACTAGCTCGCAGTGTCGATCATTTACGAGCAGAAATAAGAACCCAAGCGGATACGAGTCAACAGTTAGACGAACTTCGAGTCGATGTCAACGAGTTTAAGGACTCCATTTATTCCAACAGTTTTCATACGCGACACACACAAAGATCACGTGACTACAAACACCGTCTCCGTAGATTGCACAAATTGAAAAGGTGTCTGTCTGTGTGTCTGTGTGTCTGTGTGTCTGTGTGTCTGTGTGTCTGTGTGTCTGTGTGTCTGTGCCTGCCAGCCTGCCTGCCTGCCTGTCTGCCTGTCTGCCTGTCTGCCTGTCTGCCTGTCTGCCTGTCTGCCTGTCTGCCTGTTTGTCTGTCTCTGCCTGTCTGTCTGTCTCTGCCTGTCTGTCTGTCTCTGCCTGTCTCTGTCTGTCTCTGCCTGTCTCTGTCTGTCTCTGTCTGTCTCTGTCTGTCTCTGTCTGTCTCTGTCTGTCTGTCTGTCTGTCTGTCTGTCTGTCTGTCTGTCTGTCTGTCTGTCTGTCTGTCTGTCTGTCTGTCTGTCTGTCTGTCTGTCTGTCTGTCTGTCTGTCTGTCTGTCTGTCTGTCTGTCTGTCTGTCTGTCTGTCTGTCTGTCTGTCTGTCTGTCTGTCTGTCTGTCTGTCTGTCTGTCTGTCTGTCTGTCTGTCTGTCTGTCTGTCTGTCTGTCTGTCTGTCTGTCTGTCTGTCTGTCTGTCTGTCTGTCTGTCTGTCTGTCTGTCTGTCTGTCTGTCTGTCTGTCTGTCTGTCTGTCTGTCTGTCTGTCTGTCTGTCTGTCTCTGTCTGTCTGTCTGTCTGTCTCTGTCTGTCTGTCTGTCTGTTTGTGTCTGTCTGTCTGTCTGTCTGTCTGTCTGTCTGTCTGTCTGTCTGTCTGTCTGTCTGTCTGTCTGTCTGTCTGCCTGCCTGCCTGCCTGCCTGCCTGCCTGCCTGCCTGCCTGCCTGCCTGCCTGCCTGCCTGCCTGCCTGCCTGTGTGTGTGTGTGTGTGTGTGTGTGTCTGTCTGTCTGTGTGTGTGTGTGTGTGTGTGTGTGTGTGTGTGTCTGTCTGTCTGTCTGTCTGTCTGTCTGTCTGTGTCTGTCTGTCTGTCTGTCTGTCTGTCTGTCTGTCTGTCTGTCTGTCTGTCTGTCTGTCTGTCTGTCTGTCTGTCTGTCTGTCTGTGATTAACTTTCTTTTTTCCTCCCTTCCCTCCTTCGTTCCCTCCCATCCTTCCCTCCCATCCTTCCCTCCCATCCACCCCTCCCAGTTGCTGTGGAAGCAAAAATGCCCTAGGTACGACAATGTTTGTTTGATAGTGCGTTGTTTACTAAACTATTCTATTTTATCTTCCCATTTTCGTTTAGCTTTTTCGGCGAAGAACCACCTATGGTAGCTCTTTTACTGCAAAGAATGGGTTATGAAGTAAGTAATAAAAGCGGCTCTTGTATTGGTTTGCTTTTGTCAAACAGTTTGACGATACTGTAGTTTATATAAGAAGTTACCCTCCATAACTAAACTGGCGTTTTTAGGTTCTTTTCTGAGTAATGTTAAGGTTACAGACTTACAGGATACCCTAGGAAGCCATTTCAAGAAATTTGTTACCGCTCGCTCAATTTTTCCCCGATTTGTCTCAAATTTGCACCAAATGTAGTTAAGTATGTGACGGACACTATCGTATTATACAGTAAATAAGAAATAAAATATTGTTGCAGATATACTCATCAGTTTAAAATCACAGTACCTTCGCGCCGCGGTTTAAGGCGGTCTTTGGTTTTAACAAAAAGCTCCCAATTTATCATATTTACACTTCTCAATGTTTGTTCTAAAAAAGTGTGTTCGCATTTTTTTATTAATGTAGTGGTTTAGCAGCTAGGATATTTTATTTCTCGACCTATGTTGTGGCACAAGCAATTGACAAATAAAAGCTTGTAACTCAGGTAATTTTTACATAAATAAAACGCGCGAACACACTTGTTTAGAACAAACATTGAGAAGTGTAAATATGATAAATTGAGAGCTTTTTGACAAAACCAAAGACCGCCTTAAACCACGGTGCGAAGGTACTGTGATTTTAAACTGATGAGTATATCTGCAACAATATTTTATTTCTTATTTACTGTATAATACGATAGTGTCCGTCACATACTTAACTACATTTGGTGCAAATTTGAGACAAATCAAGAAAAAATTGAGCGAGCGGTAACAAATTTCTTGAAATGGCTTCCTAGGGTATCCTGTTGTAACCTTAATTAAAACTTGGGGCTATGGTTCTGGCCTACTGATCTGTCCATTTTTTTTCAAACTTTAGAGATTTATTCCACACTTTAAAGCGGAAGAGATTGGAATCTTGGAACTACCTTACATGACCGAACAGCGGCTGCAAAATCTTGGAATTCCTCTTGGTCCGCGTTTGAGAATTTTGGAAGAAATACAAAAACTTCAGTGATTGGAATGGTGTAAGAATATGAGCGTCTACCAGAAGAGATCTGGTGCCGAAAGCTTGCATTCTAACGCATGGGTTGTCGCACAGTTTTGTCTGCCAACAACGAGTAGCCTCTTTCGCAGGCGTCTTGTACTCCAAATGTTAATACAAAATTAAGGGTTTGGTTTAGGGTGATCTGTGCAGTTAAGCCTGGTTCTCATATGTCGCCGATGGTCGCCGACCCATGATTTAGATGCATGTTAAGTAAAAGAATAAAAGCACTGCTTTTCTGCATTGTTCTTTATTACTTAACATGCTGCTGCACTTCCTGTTTTAACATTCATCTAAATCACAAATCGCCGACGATTGGCGACATATGAAAACCAGGCTTTAACACTGTATGTCAGCCGGCAAACTGCATCTTTCTTCCAAAGATCGCGCCTAGTGAGGCATGGAAAGGAGCGCTACGCTAACCTGACTTTCTAGCGTGTCTGAAAAATAGGACTGATCGAGGTTCTAATACTGAAAATGAAGCCAACGGCGGCCATGTTGGAGTGATCACCTAATAACTACTGTGGCGGTGCAGACATGTTGGAGAGCATTCTGACATTTTCTATTTAACAATAGACGACTTTCAGGCTCATGCGCAGTAGCAACTTTACTTCAAATTTTCATCGGAGGTAAAAACAACTGTTTTAGCTGGAAAGATCATATTAAAAATAGTAAAAGTGCAAAGTTTAAAATAAATCGGACAAATAGTGCGAAAGCTACGCTCTTCGGAAGTTTTGCTCTCCACTAGGGATTTAATAGGGATTTTGGCTTGGCGTGCAACTCCCGCCCGCCAAGCCAAAATCCCTATTAAATCACTAATAAATCCCTGTTGGAATGGTCAACTTTCCGCTTGTGAAACTTTTCCATTTGTTAAGCAATTCGTTTCAAACTTTGCACTTCTACTATTTTCAATATGCTCGTTCCAGCTAAAACAGTTGTTTTTATCTCCGACGAAAATTTGAATATTTGTTGCTACTGCGCATGATCGTGAAAGTCGTCTATTAGATTATGAGCTCGAAATTTCTATGAGTGAATAGTTGACGAGAGCGGAGCTCGAGTCAACTATCATCTCATAGAAATTGAGAGCGAATAATCTAATTGTTTTAGTAGAAACTAACTTGTGTACCTTAGTTCTTCTTGATTATTTCAAAAAACGAAGCATAACCATTGTTTCTGTGTGAAAACCAAGGCAAAACAATCTTTCACTCCTCGTCGCCTCCATGTTGTTTTACTGCATGGCCGCGCGAGTACTGGTACTCAATTTGCTACTCGCTATCTATTGACGAATAGATATCGAGTAGAGTAGCCAATCAGATTGCAGCATTTGCAATAGAATACTAGTCAGTTTCTACTAATTAATGTTAGTGAAGGGACGTATTGGTTGGACAGTTATTTCATGTCGGTCAGTTTTGCTTTTCCTCTCAGATTAGCCATTGAATTTGTAATGAGGGCACTCCAATATGGCCGCCGTTGAGTCTAATAGATCATTTGCACGATGACGTGAGATGGGATCACTCGAAAGGCCCCGTCGAGTCCTTTCGCGGCTTTTCCAGAAATGTCGTCAAATTTGTTGTTTCTAAATTTGTCGTCAACTTTCAGTGAGTCTTAAGATTTTAGCGATCTTTTCGACACCCTGACCACAACATAAACCCTAACAGATTAATCTGAAATATTGTTTACTGCCTAGCTTTTTGGAAAAACATATTTTGCGACATATTTTAGAAAAGTTACGAAAGGACTGGACTGTTCTCTTCGAGTGATCCCGTTTATCCGAAACCCTAGAATACTGGCAAAGCATTCTGGCACATGCGTAAAAACGCACAACTTGTTCACGGTTGTCAACAGGCGTGAACAATGTTGTGCTGCTCGCCGTGAACAAGTTGTCAACAAGTTGTTCACTTATGGTTCAAACAACTTGTTCACGGATAAATCAACAGTCATGAACAAGTTGTTCCAACAGCACATTTTTATAGCTAACAACGTTGTTCGCACATGATACAACATGTTGTAACAGCATGACGAAATAACAACGATGAACAACAAGTTTACAACAATGGTGAACATGGTTGATGTATCAACACGTTCTTCGGTGGTTACAACATGCGTGAACAACGGTTGTTGTTTCATCAAGCAGTAACAACTTGTTGAAACAATGATGAACAATGTTGTTAATTTATCAATGTTGTTCACATATGTCAACAAGTTGTTACAGCATTGTTGCAAGTTGTTACAGCATTGTTGCAAGTTGTTACAGCATTGTTCTAGTCACCCAGCGCCATCTCACGTCATTGTGCAAATGGCCTATTATCTGGAGAGAAAGCCACTGTGAAGCGTCAATTAAGTTCAGGTTTTGTGCATTTATGGTTAGCAAAATAAATTAATATATTGGCCAGACTCAGTCCATTTGGTAGGTGTCTCAGTTTGATTTGCTTGTACCGTCGTAGTTTCTAATGATCTCTAGTCAGTGCAAATATTCTCAAGTGTGCAAGTAACTCTCAAAGTGTCTATGAAATGAAAAATTCGTTAGCATATTTGTCGTTTTATTGTACAGAGGAGCATGGCAGGAGCACTCACTGAAAATTTCAAGCGAATCTGATGCGTAGTTTTCGCGCTATAAACTCTCAAAATTTGCCATGGCTTGTCGTTCTTGGAGAAAAATAGGGCTTTCGGTAACAATGCTTATGACGTACGCAGATAGACAACTATGCATAAAAACAATAGATTTCACTATTAATGATCCCCATCTGCATACGTCATAACGCATTGTTACCAAGAAGCCCAAATTTCGCCAAAAACTATCCACGGCAAATTTTGAGAGTTGATAACGCGAAAACTACGCATCAGATTCTTTTGAAATTTTCAGTGAGTGCTCCTGTCATGCTCCTCTGTACAATAAACAACAAAAATGCCAACGTGTTTTTCACTTCATAGACACTTTAAGCTAAAACACATCTATCCATCTATCCTCTTCAAAATCAGCCCATCCGACACAATAGAAAACTCGATCCAGTCCTATTTTTCAGATCAGTGATTTACCACGTATCTTATACGCTAACTCGACCTACTAGTGGATGCATAGCTAATGTTAGCACGAGTCAGTTCAATACCTCGTTGGGCGCCATAGCATCTTTATAAGGGAACGATTTGCTGGATAACATGTTGCTAACTGACCTTAACCGACCTGTGGTGATCGGTAGACCTTTTTAGACCCAGTGAGCTATAGCTGGGCTGCAGATCCAAACTGGGTTTATCGCTTCTGGCTCTATCTTTACTGGCTGCCATGGGCACGCAGTGTACTGTCAAGACCAACTTGCATGTGGCAGAAAACAAAACAGAAACCACTCGTATGCACTAGAAATCTATTGTAGTCTTGTGCCTGAGGATCTTTTCCTGAGATATACAAATGCAATCTATAGTCGTGATCGCATGCGTTGATTTAATAATCGTATTGGTTAGTTTGCTTCTCTGCAAATTGTCTTTGCGAATAAGAGAACTCATCTTATTTTGAAAGTAGTGAGAGAGTGGTAGAAAAAACTTCCATACTTGACATACCAAATGCCCATGCTGTAATAAGTCTTTCTCGAATAACCCCCCCCCCCCCGACAAAACCATTAAACCAATCAATTTATAGTGAACTCAAAAATAATTTTGTTTGTTTGCCTTAGCATTCTAGATTCCACAACGATTTTTCAAAGAAAATGTCACTAAATTGTCCACCCCCGATTAAGCGCATTCCTCGAAGGGCCACGCAAAAGCATTCCAGGAAACAACAGCATTTTGAACATTTCTCCGGCATATGAACATCACGTGCCTCGTTCTTAATGCGTTTATAAAGTTCCTGTTTATGTTTCAGTTTCACGTGCGCTGTCCGTGAATAGCAAGAACAGACGCAATTTCTTGCTCATGTACGTTGCTTTTCCTACCAACGAACTGATACAAAATCCTGAACTGTTACAAAAAGGCTTTTCTTCGTCTTCAAAGAGGTTTGCGCTGTAATTTAATAGCTTCCGGTGACCAAGGTCGTTCGTCACCGACCTGTATTTTGTATGGTGGTTGGAAATATTCAAAGGAAATATATGTGTTGCATAAATTGCTTGTGATAAACAACGTGTAACGGTGAGTAGCTCGCTTTTCGGAATACAGAATATTTTTTATGAAAGTTGGATACAAAGCTTGACCTTCCGCACAGCTCATGAGTCATGATCACAATAAGCCATTGGTCAGTCACAGGATGACATCGATCTGATCATTTGCTTTTCCTATTCCATCAAATGTTTTCTGTCAAAACCTGTTACTGTGGCAAAAAAGACGGAAGCGTTGAATATTTGTGGAATTATGTGCCTGGGTCTTCAAATACAATAAGATGTCTTGAAAATATTGTATTAGCACTGATACAACTTGATTGAGACTTCAGTAGTTCAGTTACCAGTACTTCCAAATATGGTACAATGTTGAATATCTATTATCTCTCACTTTAGTAACTAGTTTGAGTATTAGTGTACATCCAGGTCTGATATTAGTAGAAAACTAGAAATGATGGAAAATACTATGGTACTCAGGGGTGGATACAGGGAGGGGTGACTGACTAGTCACCCCCCTTCCCTGCCCCAACCAATACAGGATTATACAGCGATACACTAGCAGCTGTTTATACAAATCACAACAGTTACTTGTGTGTAAAATGTGCATAAATTATATTGTATAACAATGCTTATTGATACAGGCCGTAAGATTGGGCATCATGATACGCTAATATCTTGTAAATTTGAAACCCCAATTTTAAAACAGTAAGAATCACGATTATATAGACGTATTGTATACAATCTCAATCTGAAATCTGAATATACATAGTAATTTTGGAACATAAACGTATAAAACATATCCCCATGAGTCCACGACAATGATGACATGGTGTATTCATATATTTGGGTATTTTGTGTGGTAATTTATATCCTTCAAAACTCTTTCAAATCCCCCTCAAAATGCAGGAAATGCTATTTCAGAGACTCTAAAATTCAAAATTTTTCCGGGAAACATGCCCCTGGACCCCCTGGAAGTTTGTCACATCTTCAGTGCCACCCTACCCCCATGTAGTAAGTATTGCCTGTTTTGTCCCCCCCCCCTGCACCCTTGTTAAGTATTCTGAAAGAAACAACTGAGCACCTTATAGTCACCCCCCTTGCAAAAATCCTGTATCCGCCACTGGTACTAAATCTAATCAAACTTCATCTCATACTTCCCAGAGCCCTTTTCGTAAAATGCTTTTTTCAACTTTCTGGGGAAGGGGGTTGAAAGTGCTTGCAGGCATTATTTTTAAAACAAATAATGAATTTCTACCATATTCTCAGAAATTGATGTATTTTTAATTTCTTTTAAAATTCTAACTTTTTGACAATAGTATGATATCATCAAATTGTGATGTGCTGCATGAGGAATATTTGTATCTAATAATTCATATTTTTAATAGCTGACTTTTAGTGGACATCCGAGGGCATCTGAGGGCCCATGGGATTGATTACTTCAGGGGCCCTTTCTGATTTAGTGACTGCATTTCTAGGGGGTTCAGGAGCATGCTTCCCTGGAAAAATTTTTAATTTAGGGTCTCTGAAATGGCATTTTGAGGGCACTTTTGAGCAAAATCTAATCACTCACTCCGATTCAAAGTCTGTTAAAGTGGGCAGATTATTTGAATGGATTCATAACTGCATTCATTCCATTCCACATAGCCTGTGCACAGTATTTGTGCACACTGCACATGCTAATAAGGGCACTTCTTGCCAAAATTTTTTTGGGGTAAATACCCCCTATCAGGTAAATACCCCCTACCCCCGGTCACACCACCCCTGCATATGGGTGTCAAAGCATCCCTCCCACCCACCAAGAGAAGATTTTCAGTGTAAGACTCAAGACTGTCAGACAAAGTGGCAGGCCCTGAAGGTGCGACAAACCAGTTGAAGGGTCTGGGGAGCTCCCCCAGGAAATTTTTGATTTTCTAATGCTCTGAAACGCTATTTCCTGCATTTTGAGGGCAGTTATAAGGGTTCTATGGAACCTATGGATCTTGTCAAAATGCTCAGGGCCCCTAATTAATTGCTTTTGCTCGGGGCCCGTGGGGTTTACCCACCCTTCCCAATAGGTAGTTGCACCACTGGGAGTGTGAGTGTAGTAACATCACATTATTTATTGCTCAGCTTTTCTGACCTGTTGACTCAGGCCTTCATCGGAGCAAAAATACAGAAAATACTTTCTTTGATGAAGGTTTGTGTCAGCAGGTTAAAAGCTAAGTTACAAATTCTTGTTCCTATTACAATTTGTGACGTCCATGCAAATGTTCAAAGAATTGTATAATATGTCTTTTCAATTTTTTTGTATTTTGAAAAGTTTAGTTTCTGAATTTAATTTGTTATATTTTTTTTATTAAGGTCTAATTGTCTGAAATGCTGATGTAACAATGTCTGTGAGGCCTGACAAAAGTCTTCACGATGCCTGTAGCAGGGGTCGGCTACGGAAAGTGAGGGAGATCTTAGAGAAGGGAGGTGACGTTGTGAGTATGCTGGAATCACGTCTTGGGTTTTTGGGTTACACACCATTACATGAAGCCACATGCCAGGGCCATGATGATGTCTTACGCTTGTTGCTCATTTATGGTGGAAATGTCAATGCCAAAGCAAATGGAGATTACACACCATTGCATATTGCTGCTTCTATGGATTATGTCAAATGCATAGAGGTTTGTTCTTCTATTTTAACTGTATAGATGTACAAATTAAGGTCAGATCTAATCAGCATGTTTTGAGGTAAAGGTAAAGGTCTTTATTTAGAATACTGTACATCAAACATGTATCTTTACAATCAAATTACGACCTAAGGATTTTTCAATGTGGCCATGTCGAGGTATATCAAAGGCGCTTTAAGCAGACGCTATACGACACAGTTCAGACCACGGATCCCAGCTAAGCCCTGTGTTGATTTTACGGAGGGAGGAAAACTGAGAACCTGGTGAAAAACCCTTGGAGCACAGGAGAGGCCAACTAAACTCTACTCACATGGGTCCCAAGCTCGAGAATGGGGCTGTTCCCAGATGGTCACCCATCCAAGTACAGTACTAACCCCATCTATTAAACTGGGCTTAACTATTGGTGAAAGGTAGCACCCTAACAGCACACGCCGTCCATGCTTTATTGATCTTTAGCAGCAGGCCTGCTGAGAGATGACTGGATAGAGGCCTAGGCAAAATAGTTGGGTGGAGGCCTTCTCGCTAGGGTATGCCCCCCTTACAGTCAAACTGGATGTTCTTTCTTTCCTGCATGACCTTTCAAAGTTTCAATATTGACAACAACATTGCAATGTTCACTTGCAAATGGTACACGGTGATTTCTTAGCAAGTTCCTAAAAATTTGCATTTTAAATATCGAACTTCACATATAATATGAAAAGTGAAGAACTATTGAAAGTCAGAACCATTAACTCTAAGTAATCTTCATGTTATGTGAGATTCAAACAAATGGTAATTTTGAGCAACTTACCAAGGAATCACTGTGTACAGTTTTCAAATCAATATTGCAATGTTGCGTGGTAAAGAACATCCGGTTTGACTGTAAATCCTTGGGTCTCTGAAAGGGTATTTCATGTGTTTTAAGGGCTGTGGCTATATATTAAAGTTTGAAATAAACCACTAAATCTACTTTTTGTGCTAATTTAGTATACTAAAGATATCTTGTAAAATTATTAAAACAATTTCTATTAGGCCCCATAGTGAGGGTACAGTGCCTAAATCTGATGCTTTTACACAGGCCATCACATAGGCTGATGACCACTTTTAATTTTCTGTTTTTGGTTTGAATTTAATACCATTGCTGCTTGTGTAATGATGTTCTTACAGTCAAACCGGATGTTCTCTTGCATGCGACTTTGCAATATTGCGCTGCAACATTGCAATGTCAATTTGGCTTGAGCAACTTGCAAACGTCTCATGAAGATTCCTCAGTAGATTCCTTTAAAAGTTCATCTTTCTTTTGAGTAAATATACAAATTTATGTTTAAAATATTACTGTTGGTGCATAGATAGTATTTAATGTATTTTCAGCCATGCAAATGAAGAAATGTTGAATTTCGCAAATAAATATTTCTGAAACGTTTGCAAATTGCTCACCGGAACTTGTCAATCAACATTGCAATGTTGCATGGGAATATTGCAATGTAGCTCACAAGAGAACACTGGTTTCACTGTAAATTCTGTTTTCTAAACAGGTTTTGTTGAAGAACAATGCAGACATAAGGGCTTTGGACGACTTTCATAAAACTCCATATCAAACTGCCATTCAGCACAGACGAAAAGAGTCTGCTAAATGTTTAAAGAGTGCTGGTAAGCCTATATTAACCATTTCCTATCAGTGGATTTTCCTTGTGATGTGTAAAATTGTCTGCCTGAAACAATTTGAGGTTAATTTTTCAACTAGGCCAGGTTTGGCAGACTAATGGGAAAAAATTGGGCTTTTGAGAACCTTTGAAAAAACAAATTTAGGATCTAGGGAACATTGAACACTTTAGGTTTGATGAGGACAGTTTTTGACATTGGTTGATAAAAATAGGTGCACAATGCGTGCACACAAAATCAGATCAAATTCAGATGGCTGGGAGATTTAAAATGACTCCTCTGTTATGGAAACGACTTGGAATAAATAATATGGCCATTCAAACTGGGGGAAATAAGTCACAACTTAATTAAGATGTGTCCTATTTAAGTAATGAACACATCCATATAAACGGTCAATTTCTAATAAGTCGTGACTTATTTTGGACTAGCTTTCAACCCTGTTCTTATTTTAGTCACAACTTATTTTGGACTAGCTTTCAACCCTATTCTTATTTTAGTCGTGACTTATTTTGGACTAGCTTTCAACCCTATTCTTATTTTAGTCGTGACTTATTTTGGACTAGCTTTCAACCCTGTTCTTATTTTAGTCACGACTTATTTTGGACTAGCTTTCAACCCTGTTCTTATTTTAGTCGCGACTTATTTTGAACTAGCTTTCAACCCTGTTCTTATTTTAGTCGCGACTTATTTTGGACTAGCTTTCAACCCTGTTCTTATTTTAGTCACGACTTATTTTGGACTAGCTTTCAACCCTGTTCTTATTTTAGTCGCGACTTATTTTGGACTAGCTTTCAACCCTGTTCTTATTTTAGTCGCGACTTATTTTGGACTAGCTTTCAACCCTGTTCTTATTTTAGTCACGACTTATTTTGGACTAGCTTTCAACCCTGTTCTTATTTTAGTCGCGACTTATTTTGGACTAGCTTTCAACCCTGTTCTTATTTTAGTCACGACTTATTTTGGACTAGCTTAATCCTGTTCTTATTTTAGTCACGACTTATTTTGGACTAGCTTTCAACCCTGTTCTTATTTTAGTCACGACTTATTTTGGACTAGCTTTCAATCCTGTTCTTATTTTAGTCACAACTTATTTTGGACTAGCTTTCAACCCTGTTCTTGTCGGTCACGACTTACTTTGGTCACGATCAAGTTGACCATTTATATGGGCCTATACGAGTGTGTTTGCGACTTAAATAGGATGCGTCTTAATTAAGTCATGACTTATTTTCTCCCATTTAAATGGCCCTAATTTGTAATACAGTCGAACCTTTCTTAAAGGCCCAGTCAAACGAGGATGAGAGTTGATGAGAGTCGATGAGAGTTGCAACTCTCGGTCGCGTTTAACCACCAACTCTCATCGACTCTCATGCACTCTTATCGACTCTCATCAACTTTGAGCTGGTTCAAATTTTAATGAGAGTTGATGAGAGTTTTTGCTCGTTTGACCGGTCATGAGAGTTGGCATATGAGAGTTGATGAGAGTTTAGCGAAATTGTTTTGACTGTATTCGTGACTTTTCGTGACAAGAAAAGGCAAGAATGCAAAATATATCTGTTTATTTATTTGTCCAGTACGAGATTGTAAAAATACGAACTTTGTTTACCTCGAAATTCGTTCCTAGTCTCCCTGCTACGTGCGGTAAATCCTACAACTCTCGTCAACTCTCATGGTCAACTCTCATCAACTCTCATCAACTCTCATCAACTCTCATCCTCGTTTGACCGGGGCATGAGAGTTGAGAAAACTCTCAGACAAACTCTTGCTTGCCAACTCTCATCAACTCTCATCCTCGTTTGATCGGGGCTTAACGGACACCCCTATTAAGCGGACACCTATGTTAAAGGTCCCGGCCATTTCTTTAATAAAACCCTATAGTTACAACCCCTATTAAGCGGACACCCCTATTAAGCCGACACCCCTATTAAGCGGACACCCCTA
>OZ036002.1:5910642-5960642 GCA_964035015.1 Corallium rubrum
GAAGGAAAATTCGAGTGTAGAATATATACATTTTAAGACCAAACCGGGAGCAGTTGCGAAAAATGCAACTACACAGGCCCTCCGGCAGGAATTGAACCCACGACCTTGCGATTCTAGTGCAATGCTCTGACCACTGAGCCACGGAGGCCGTTGCCGAGAGCTTGATCGCGAGTTCTGTATATATAATGAGGTAGTAATGCCAGGAGAGAATTGGGTATATTATAAGTGATATTGGGCATTTCACTCGATATCGAGTGAAATGCCCAATATCACTTATAATATACCCAATTCTCTCCTGGCATTACTACCTCATTATATATACAGAACTCATGATCAAGCTCTCGGCAACGGCCTCCGTGGCTCAGTGGTCAGAGCATTGCACTAGAATCGCAAGGTCGTGGGTTCAATTCCCTGCCGGAGGGCCTGTGTAGTTGCATTTTTCGCAACTGCTCCCGGTTTGGTCTTAAAATGTATATATTCTACACTCGAATTTTCCTTCATCCTAAATCCTTAGAACATATATATGTATATATGTATATATGTATATATGTATATATGTATATATGTATATATGTATATATGTATATATGTATATATGTATATATATATATATATATATATATATATGTATGTATGTATGTATGTATGTATATATGTATATATGTATATATGTATATATGTATATATGTATATATGTATATATGTATATATGTATATATGTATATATATATATATATATATATATATGTATATATGTATATATGTATATATGTATATATGTATATATGTATATATGTATATATGTATATATGTATATATGTATATATGTATATATGTATATATGTATATATGTATATATGTATATATGTATATATGTATATATATATGTATATATATATATATATATATATATATATATATATATATATATAAGCTGATGAAAGTACTAGTGAAGTTTGAAATATTTCAAGTCACAAAATATTTCTGCAAACTCTTGGCCACGGGCGACGATACTCTGCGACGATATGAAATTTATTTTCAAGTGTTTTAAAGTAATGATTTTTCTCAGTGGCCAAAACCACTATCACACTAAAGTTTAAAAACAAAATAAATAAATAAATCACACAAATTGTAGCGAGGTTTTTAGTAACAAAAACTGACGTTTCCAGCGGAGCCTGGTGAAGGGCCGTCTGATCTAGATACATACTTACCCCAAACTGCATTACCATCTCAAGATAATCATCAAACTGATCATACTCTTCTAATACTGAATCTGATATAGCCTAAAGTAAACATAATTGTGAAAACATTTTATAAATAACATTAATATGAAGAGATGTTCATCAGGCTTAAATACCCACAAAAAGTTTCCAGGCAACAGCAACACCAGCACTGACAACACCAATTTATCAGAATTAAATAAAAAGTATTTTATTTTATTTATCAGAATTTTATTTCAGTTTTATTTAATTTATCAGAATCATGTACAGTGTAATTACCTGTTCTTGAATTTTTGACATTTTATGCAGTTCACCAAATTGTCTCTCCAAGCGCCATTGAGAAATCCGCTCAGTTATAAATGGAATACCTGTTTCAGTTATCAGTCTTCGAAATTCATCTCCTGCAAAAAGTAAAAAAATAGGCGCACACAGCGTACATATGTCGGAGCGACGGAATCATAGTCAATCGAGATATGGTCTGGAAACTCGGCAAACTTCAAAGTGCCTATAATGAGCTGTGATTTTATGTTGAACCGTACCTTACACCGTGCACATCCTTTGTTTTAGGTTTATTAATATTTAAATAGCACGGTTGAGTGATTGAACTGAAACGTTTCTATTGGACAATTTGTTCATTATACTAAAATACAATGTGTTCAGTGACCGTACACCGTGCACAAAAATGCGTAAAGGCGAACAAAAAGATAGACCAAAGGCTTTAGCTGAGTTTCCAGACCATATCTCGATTGACTATGACGGAATGGAGAGATGGAGGGAGAGAAGGAAGGCAAGCAGGTGATGTCTGGCTTTACCTCGCTGCGTTGGGATTTGATGAACTGCATATCAGATGTGATATACTTATAAGTTTTATTTTGAGTATAATATATATATATTTCTGTTTTTACAACCAAGCTGAAATTAAGATAGAAAATCTTACCTCCAAACAAGCCAAGCAACTCTCTACGAAGATTAATAACATCCAGTTGATAGAAAGCAATGTAGAATAAAGGTAAAAAGCAATCAAATGCCTCAAATGCAACTCTTTTAACAATTAATGATGTACCCCACTCAGATTCTGTTCTGAAAAAATATGAATGTTTAATATGAGTGTTAGATAAAGTTAGTATTCTAATAACTTAATAAAATTGTAAGAAAAACGTGTAACTGAAATCATCCTACAGTAGTAAACAAAGCTTTCTTGAAAAAATATTGTTAGAAATACAACTGCTGTTCATACTTTATTGTAAAACGCTATTTGGGAAGTGTGTATGTGTGTGTGTGTGTGTGGGGGGGGGGGGGATATATATATGTATGAGGGCTAAATAAATATACTCAAGCCCCTCCAAAAACGCGGTTCTGGTGCATCCTTAATTTTTATAATTTTTTGGGTCTTACAGTAAGGTTTCAAAGTCAGCTAGGACTAACCTGTGATTTTCAAAATCAGTACATCGACAAGCTATTGTTCTGTAAATTGTGTTAAGAATGTTAATGACAATGGAATGGGCAACTGTTGGAATGAGGTATCCAAAATAAGGACTATCTGCAGCAAATATGTGACCCTAGTTTTGGTGAGAAAAAACAAATAAAAATACTCAACAGTGTAGTGTAAAAATACCACTTCAAAAAATATTTTGCCAATCCTGATCTGAATGAGACAACTGGCTGAGGTTTGAAGCATTCGGCAATTTACTAGTTGGTTACTGTAAGATCCATTATGAAAAATAATAATTGATACCTCAAAGTATTAATGCTACAAATATGTCTTCTAAAATCATCAAGTGTATTTTTGAAAAAACACACAATTGTGAGTTTTTCAAAGACCTCAAATAAACCTGATTGTCCTTTGGACTACAGTGTTATTTGCTAACAAAACTATTTGCTTGCTATATAAACCATTAAATCCCACATTGAGATTCTGTGCTATATATAATGCTGTTCTACAGTGGCTATACAGTACAGTAACAGTCATGGTGCCAGTACAGTACAGTAGTGCAGCACAGTAATGGTAATGGTGCCAGTACAGTACAGGTAATGATACCAGTACAGTATAGCACAGTAATGGTAATGATACCAGTACCAGTGAAGTACAGAGTACAGTCCAGTGCAGACCATGCAGTGCAGTGGCTAGTGAAGTACAGCACTGTAGTCCTTTGATAAAAAATGACAAAATCAGAGTACAGTACTGGCTATACTTGAGGCAGTTATATATATACATATATAACGATACTCGTCGTAAACAAGAAATGCGTCTCATTTACAAACTTGGTACCATTCACCCTCACGGCCTCAATGAGCGATTCTCTTTCATTTAGCTCACTCCACCCCATATTCCACACCTTTTCCTTAACCTTTTTCTGATGATTTAAATAGTAATTTATAACCTGTTTCTTTGCCTATTTGCAGGTAGCTGACCCACAAATTGGGTCAGCACCTGCACACAGGCTAAAATTACATATTAATTTATTTGTTTACTTTGTTTTTATTGGCTTACATGTGTTCACGTGATTCCCATTGTAGCTCTGCTATAAATACGCGTGACCACATGTGAGTTGTTTACTAATTTCTCCTGACGAAGGGCCTTCGCTCGAAACGTCGAGAAGATTTTTCTCTGTTTTTCAGGCCAACGTGACTTAACCCTGGTAATATTTGGATTTCAACCGTGGCCGATGCTGTCCTAGAAGCTTTTAACTATATATATATATATATATATTTATATCACGATTGAGTCGGTTTTCTTTGATGTGCCGCGGGATATATACAGGTTATATCCCGTGAATAAATAATTAGATAAAACTTGTGGATATAACTCGAAAAATCTTGATCGAAACTCTTCAAAATTGACGAAACCTTGTTCGAAAACCTCCTCAATCGTGATATAAGTCGGTTATATACCTCGAACTTGGGATATAAGTCATATATTGACCCTCGGGACCTTCGGCCCCTCGGGTCAATATATGACTTATATCCCGCGTTCTCGGTATATAACCTATAATATATATATATATATATATATATATATATATATATATATATATATATATTCTTTATATATAATATAAAAACCAACAAAAATAATTATTAATAATAGCAACAATTTTAACAACACAAAAATTAATGTACTTACAGGTTCTGCATAATATGCCAATGATGAAAAGTATATTGGACTATGTTTATCCTTAATGTAGCCATTGAGGTTCAAAGAACACAACATAGCTGCAACAGCTATTACCAACAAAGGCACAGTGAAAATAAAGCTGACAATGTAACGCAGCCATCTTCTCCACTTGGGAAAATACTTTTCTGGTTTTCCTGTAACTGGACTTTTCCGTATCACTCCATTAAACTCAGGTCGAATATCATAAGCATCTTTGGAAGCATATGTATTCCATAAATAGGACAATTCAGCCTCATGCCTTCTCCACATCTGTCAATACAAAAATGTTTTGAATTTATTTTCATATCAAGACAATCACTATAATTGATTACTGACAATTCACGACCACAAGTAAACTTAAAAAACTTTTTCATGAGAAACTCTGTTTCTATTAGAAAGTAAGCCAAATTCCTACAGCACAATGAAATACATCCAAAAATTAATGTCCAGCCTTCTAGACTAGAACCCTGTAGATTTTTATGCAGAAGTTGTTACTTATCATATTTCAAGTCAGGTACAGTAGCAATTAAGTCTTTAATAACAAGTTATTTGGGGTTCTCACCACAATAAAAACAACAGCCCAGAGGACCATAAGTAAGGCATAGAATGGAAGAAGAAAATTATCATCAACAGTTATACCAGGATTCCTCCAAAAATAGACAAAAATACCAAATACTGCAGGAAAACATAGAGCCCATCTAAAATATGACATCCAAGCAAAATAGAAAGCAATTTCTTCACCTAATTAAGACAACAAAATACACATCATTGTTAGATATCACAAATATTGTAACTTACTATAATTAAATAAGTTTATACCACTGCCAGTTCAATTTTCACTTTTTACCTTATTAATATTATAATTACACTTTTCATTCTACATACCAAAATAATCTCTAATATCATCCACAGGACATTCAAACATATTCTTCTTCATTCTTTCCCACAAAAAAGTCTTTTTTTCATTGTTGTGCAAAGCATTTGCAGATTCTATTATTTGTGGTTTACTATGCTGTAGTGCAATCACAAGACTTTCTTCAATCCCACATAGCTGAACCTTGTATCTTGACCATGATATCTACATTACATACAAAAATGGTACAATACAGTGGAATTGCTACAGTCATAGGCACCTAAGCGTGTACACTATACCCATCAAAACATGTTCTAAGTAAGTCAAAGTTAACCATTTTGAAATTGCCACCAAAGGGTTAGTGAGATGCAAGAGCACATTCATGTGACAATAATTTATAGGTTTGAATGCATCGAATGAAAACTTAATATGTTTCCAAGGTAAACATTTGTTAACTTTGACGTTGACGTAATTAAACAATTGTTTTGATGAGTGATGCCCACCTGGTGTACAATTGCTTACTACAGTTACATAATACTGTACATGTATATGTACTAGCTGTATCACGGCACACAATTTTGTTATTTTTTACTGTAACATGTTATCAGTCCTTTACATTATACATCATAGGTCCTTGCTTTACATTGTCAGACTGTCTGTCAGTGTACAACTACCTTATGAAAATGTAGTGTACTGAAAATGTACTTGAATGATCAGTTAACAGTTAGTTCCAGTAACACTTACAGCTTTTGTTGATATTCCAGTGATACAAGAATACACAAGCAATGACTTTTCTGCTGGAGTAAAAAAGTGATCTACATCGTGTATACCCTCAAACTCATCAAGACATTCCAATGACATTTCTTGCATCATCTATAAACCAACCAAACATTGCTAACTAAAGAGATTTTTTGTGTTTAATCATGCACCAATGTGGAAAATGTCATAATATGTAATTATATTGATTACACAATGTTTTTCATATTAGTGTACATGAAACACAAAGTAATAACCAAAAATATTATAAGAAAGATGAATAAATTAATGCATGAATATCCATTTCTGGATAGAGTTTGAATGCCAGCCCGAAGCAGCTCAAGTCAGCCTGAATCAGCTCGAGCCAGCCCGAATCAACTTGAGCCAGCCCAAATCAGCTCGAGTCAGCCCGAATCAGCCTGAATCAGCTCGAGTCAGCCCGAATCAGCCTGAGTCAGCCTGAATCAGCCTGAATCAGCTCGAGTCAGCCCGAATCAGCTCGAGTCAGCCCAAATCAGCTCGAGTCAGCCCAATTCAGCTTGAGTCAGCCCGATTCAGCCCGATTCTGCTCGAGTCAGCCCGAATCAGCTCGAATCAGCTTGAGTCAGCCCGAATCAACTCGAGTCAGCCCGAATCAGCTCGAGTCAGCCCGAATCAGCTCGAGTCAGCCCGAATCAGCCTGAATCAGCTCGAGTCAGCCCGAATCAGCTCGAGTCAGCCCGAATCAGCCCGAATCAACTCGAGTCAGCCCGAATCAGCTCGAGTCAGCCCGAATCAGCTCAAGTCAGCCCAAATCAGCCCAAATCAGCTCGAGTCAGCCCAAATCAGCTCGAGTCAGCCCGAATCAGCTCAAGTCAGACCGAATCAGCTTGAGTCTGCCCGAATCAGCTCGAGTCAGCCCGAATCAGCTCGAGTCAGCCCGAATCAGCTTGAGTCAGGCCGAATCATCTCGAGTCAGCCCAAATCAGCTCGAGTCATACCGAATCAGCTCGAGTCAGCCCGAATCAGCTCGAGTCAGCCCAAATCAGCTCGACTCAGGCCGAATCATCTCGAGTCAGCCCAAATCAGCTTGAGTCAGACCGAATCAGCTCGAGTCAGCCCAAATCAGCTCGAGTCAGACCGAATCAGCTCGAGTCAGCCCGAATCAGCTCGAGTCAGCCCGAATCAGCTCGAGTAAGCCTGAATCAGCTAGAGTCTGCCCGAATCAGCTTCAGTCAGCCCGAATCAGCTTGAGTCTGCCTGAATCAGCTTCAGTCAGCCCGAATCAGCTCGACTCAGCCCGAATCAGCTTGAGTCAGACCGAATCAGCTTGAGCCAGCCCAAATCAGCTTGAGTCAGCCCAAATCAGCTCGAGTCAGCCTGAATCAGCTCGTCAGCCCGAATCAGCTCAAGTCAGCTCAAATCAGCTTGAGTCAGCCCGAATCAGCTCGAGTCAGCCCAAATCAGCCCGAATCAGCTCGAACCAGCCCAAATCAGCTCCAGTCAGCCCGAAACAGCTACAGTCAGCCAAAATCAGCTTGAGTCAGCCCAAATCAGGTCGAGTCAGCCCAAATCAGCTACAGTCAGCCCGAAACAGCTACAGTCAGCTCAAATCAGCTTGAGTCAGCCCAAATCAGGTCGAGTCAGCCCAAATCAGCTCCAGTCAGCCCGAAACAGCTACAGTCAGCTCAAATCAGCTTGAGTCAGCCCAAATCAGGTCGAGTCAGCCCAAATCAGCTCGAGTCAGCCCAAATCAGCCCGAACCAGCCCGAATCAGCTCCAGTCAGCCCGAAACAGCTCCAGTCAGCCAAAATCAGCTTGAGTTAGCCCAGCCCAGCCCAAGTGAACTTGAGTCAGCATCATAGTTACTATAGTCAATGCGGTGATAATTAACAGCAAATAATTAATAATTACCATCATGTTTTTGCCTTTCTTTGGCTTCCTTAGACCAATGTCCACAGCCTACAAAACATTGAAATAAGAGATACTTTATAGAATGGCTACCACAACAATAATAATAGTGATTCAAAATTAAGAATTAATTACCCACCTTGTTGAGAAGAGTATCAAAGTTCTTGACCCCAATATACACAGTATGTAGTCCTTCATCATCATTAGCTTTACAATCCAACCCTGACGACTTCAAACATTCTATGACTTTCTCTCTAAGTTTAGGTGAACAACGAGCAGTGAATGTAATAGAATACTCCATGCTGGGGCTTCCATGCAGAACAATTTATAATTATTAAGCAAAATAGCAAAGAGAAGAGCCTGGGTACGAGAGGGCCAATCAAAAGTGCAACGGCGCAAGGGATGGGTGAGTTAGGTTTACACTGAGAGATTTGTTGTCTTTTTGTTTGAAGTAAATTGCTTGTTAAAATTATACTAGTAAGATTTAACTGGAATTTTTGCAAAGCCAAGCTCCAGGTGGGAGAGGCAACTCCTACCTTTACCCCCCTTCCCCACCCCCAGTAGGGGAAGGTTCTGAGAAAGCAAGATGGCGCGGCGCAGTGTTTGTTGTTTATTTGGTTATTCCAAGCGAGTTAATGTTACCTGGCCACTATCAAGAGAATGTATTTATGGCCAAAATTATTTTAAGAACATTTTTCAACCCAAATATCTTTCATATTTCATGGAAATAAAATCAAGCAATACTGCTGACAAATACCTAGCTGGTGAGTGCAATAAAACTTTATATTTATATAAAATAAAATAAAAAGATTTTGTTTTTGATCAAGTTAAAGTAAGGCAGGTAAAAATCAGGAGCAATGAGAAATAATGATAGCTGTTGCAATTGTTAATGCAAGACAGAGGTGGGGCATGCCACCTACCAGGGGGTTGTCAGATGCACAACTCATTAGCAGGGTTGCCAGATTGGCTTTTTTTAAGCCAAATTTCTCTAATTTGGCTTGTTTTTACAAGGTTTGGCTTGGAAAAATTTCATTTGGCTTATAACTATTTTTTGGCTTATTTTTGGCTTTTTTTTCTAAAGAATGGAAAGTCGTCGGTCTTTTCACCATATTTCAGTTTTTCATCGGTTAAAATTTGCCGCTTTGTTGTTTAGAAAGACTAATTGTTAAATCTCGGTATAGAGCAGTAGGGATTACCTGATCCGCGAGTTGGATAACCATGGGATAACTATCAACCAATCAGAGACGAATTCTTAATTTAAAACATCATCACTCATGCCACTGTCTTCGCAGAGGTCTGACCGCATAATTTTTCAAGTTTCAACCAATCATAATTCAAGAATTTTGATCTGTTTAAAACTTCAGCAGTTGACTCAGTTGACTAAGATGAACTTCTCTTTTTAACCGAGTTTTAAACTGTATACTTGCATGACAGACTTATATGAAATGTTTTGAAATGTGAAATGTGAGTGTATACCTAAATAAATAATTTAAAAAAATAAGCAAATTTTTAGTTTTTATGTCAGATAAAGTTATAAACTGATTATTTATGGAATACTTGCATAATTATTACTGCAATTAGCACTTGGGCCCAGTCCCCCACCTTAATTTTAGAGTTTGGCTTTTTTTGGCTTATTTTGAATATGCGTTTGGCTTATTTTGGCCCAGAGGACCTGGCACCCCTGCTCATTAGTGCCTTTACCAGAGTGTATAATAATTATTTATCTAATTTTATTAACCCTTTCACACCTACCATGTCAGAAAGTACCCTTTTGATGAGCACAATTGATAATTTTCTGACATTAAATAACAAAAATGCCGAATAGCAGCATTTATAGGAAGGAAATGGTTAAATTTATAATTTGACTTTGTTTTCCTTTTTTTACAGAAGCAATTTACAGTAGAAGTCAGAGCAGCAGTGTTTTAGAAAACTTACCAAAACATCCATCAGGGTGTCCAATCTGCAGTAGAAATCTCACATTTACATACAAGGTTCTAAAATATTTTGCTGCAAGTACAGCTGTATTACTCATAAATAGTGACTAAGTATATATAGAAATCACTGCAACCTGTGATTCCAGGACACTAGCTGTTTAATACTGTATAATATAAGATATCTTTTTCTCCCTCTGAGTGTTTGTAATTATGGTTTTTACCTTGCCAGGATGTTTTACTGCTATCTCAGTTTGTATCACCAGAAGGGAATATTTTAAATAGAAGAATTACTGGTAAGGTATTACTAATTGCAACTATACTTAAACTCAGTAACTTGTTCTTAAGAAGTCTCCAGGCAACATGGGACATTCAAGTCTTTATATGTATATACATGTACTGGTACTGTTTTTTTGTTAATAAAACCACTGGAAGCTGGCAACATCATTTAATAAAACAGTTCACTGTGTGTTCTGGATAAAATACCCTCTACAACACCCCAAAACCGTAGAAAGCAAAATGCAACCAAAGGCAGTGCACACATGTATATATGCACAAAATGCCTATTTAAATACAGACTATGCTGACACATGTATGTCAATCAAATCTGTACATGTACATTGTTGGCAATGCCTTGACAGTATATGTTACTAATTAAGTTCATTTAAATGTACTGGTAATAGGTGTTTGCAGAAAACAGCAAAGAAAACTTGAAAAAGCAATTGAAATATCCAGAAGACTAGGTAATAATTATGGAATTACAACCACTTTCATCACCATTGAGTAACAGTGTTAAATAGAGTTATAGAAGTAACAACTGAATATAAACTCTAACTTAAAATTGTGTGTTTTATGTTGTTCTATAATTAACTCAAGGATTGATCCCAAGAAAACCTCCAGCCCTACTGCAGCAAGAAAAAAATCTTTAAAAGTCAAAAAAGGAGTATCCAATACCAGCATGCAAGATTACTAGATACTTGTAACTTATAAATAGTTTCACAGTTAATTGATCATAAGTAAGTTATTCTTCTTTTGATTATTGTGACAAAATCAAGTGCCATTTGCTGCAAATTTGCAGTACTATATTGCAGGTTAGTGTACATTATAAGGAACCAATATTAGACGTAACTGAACTGCCAGAGCATGGATTAGGAAAAACTCACAAGTGCTTGTAAACAATTTGAGTTTTTAGAATTTAACCTTAAGATTGTTATTTATTAAGTTAAATATTAAACAAGAAAAACAATGTTCTACTGCAAGTCTCATTTAGAAAGTGATTTACACCATGTACTGTGACCAAGAATTTTCATTCAGTTATTTAACGAGGCAATTATAATACTATAGTACAAATTTGCACATATTAAACTCTTCACAAGTTTAGTTTAGTATTGTGTAGTTGAGTAAAGTACTTAATATTTTACAACATGAATGGAAGGTCCAAGTTCTTCTCACCAGTTCCAACATACACACTTCCAAATTTTCTTGATTCAGGCACATGGTAAAATATGAAGCCAAGCCAGTGTAAACTTCGGATGGTTACCAATCCACTTCCTCTTTCATATTGCACACTCCATGAACCTTTAAATAATCACAATCTTATTTTACAGTCCAGTCAAATTAACATATACTGTACAATCTTAAATATTTTTTACCTCCTTTGGGAATGTCTGCATCTATAGGGTCCAGAAAATCAATAGACTTGTCCAAGGAAGCCTAGGAAACCAAATTAATTCAGTGGGCAGCATTATAAGGTACAATTCAGGTTTCTTTTGGGTTTTTTTTGGTGAAGTCAGAGAAGCAAGGCACTTATGAATTTAAAGAACACCCACCTATAATGACTGTGGTCCACACCAATCAAGAAATCAATCAATTTTTTAAAGCAAATGTTAATAAATATACAATACCTTTTGTAGTAATGTCTTTTGATTTAACAGGACAGGTTCACGAAAATGAAAGTATGAGCACAGTTTCCCAGCATCTGCTATAGAAAGGCCTGAATACAAAAAATAAAAATATTTAGAACTTTTTCCCACTGATATCCTCTGGCAGCTACTGTACAATGATATCATGGGACTAATTACAGTAACTAAAATGGCACAGTGCCACTTAAAATGTTCTGAGCACATTCCTGCATTTACTTTATTCACATACATCTCAGTTTCGCTTGGGAATCAGCCACCCTGCAAGTACGCAACCTTTAATCTGTATAATTTACTGACACATTACCTTCGAAGCTTCGATTTGTGTAGATGTCTCCAGTTGTTGCTCTCAAATAGGCACCTCTTGGTATAATTGAGACATCGTAGTTAATTGATGATATCATAGTTGCTAAACGGTCTTCTTCTTTAACAAGTATCTGGTTAAACAAATTTGTACATATTTATATTTTTTAAAAATGAATAACAATTATGTACATATAATATATATATATATATATATATATATATATATATATATATATATATATATATATATATATATATATATAATATATATATATATATATATATATATATATATATATATATATGTATATGTATATGTATATGTATATATATATAATTATATAATATATATATATATATATATATTAAAATATATATATATAAAACCTTCTTTAAATGCAAATATTGGCACCACTCCACTTTTTCTTTTGTAATATGTATTTTTAGTATTCTCTCCTGATTGGTTAATTAATTCATAATCTATGACAACTCTCTAACTATATATTTAGGCTTTCTGCATTTATGTGTATTATTATTCTCTGAAGATGTTGTGATAACGAAACGTTAGTCAGAACTTTAAATAAATATGATTTCACTCTTATTTTACTCTATATAATGGTTTATGTCAAAATATTATGCTGGGCTTTGATATTTATCATAAGATTACGATTCTTGCCTGGTCAATCGATAGCTGATATTATATATTTATATATATATATATATATATATATATATATATATATATATATATATATATATATATTTGTGAAATTCATTAATAATTCATGAGTTTTGCAGCCAATCCAATTTGAGAAATTACATCACATGTATACCCCTGTAAACCCCATACAAACTAAAACCAATGATGCTAATTAGTTACAACCACTAGTGGATGTATACTCTTCTGATACAACCACTAGTGCTTGTAACTAATTAGCATCTCAATATCCCAAAGGGATTTTTACTATTCATTCATTTCACAAGTTGTTTACAACACTCGCGTCCTTGTTGTATTGAATATACAATCACTCACCTTCGGCTCGTGATTGTATATTCAATACAACACGGCCGCTCGTGTTGTAAACATTACATATATATATATATATATTTATCACATAATTGTGCCTTTATCAGGGTGATAACAGTGGGACATAAAAACGATATGTCCCTCTGTACCGTATCTGTCCCATCATATATCCTGCTGTCCTGCATTGGGAGCCCTAAAACATGATACAGGCACAAGTATGTGATAAATAGGTTATCACATTTGTGACTTGGTATATCAGTTTTATCGCTTTCAGGACGATATCGTAATTGTCCCAAATTCGCTGCGCTCACTTGTGACAATAATATCATCCCTCAAGTGATAAAACTGATATCATCTCATCCCTCATGTGATAACTTATACATACATATATACATATATATATATATATATATATATATATATATTAGTTACATGTAGTAGACTACATGTTGTTTGTACTTACTGTAGTTTCTTCCTCTCGATCACCATCTGCATCACGTTCTTCAGTTCTCTTAAGTTCTGTGTGTTCATATTCGTATGAAGGATCACCTGTAAATCGACCTTTGACAAACGAGCAGTTTTGTCTCATATCATCCGTCACTTCAGGGAGAAGACCCCACTTAACACAATCGACACTGAAATTATTAAAATATATTAAATTGTGAACCCATCAGTATACACAGTAATGTTCTTTGCTGGTGTTGTAAATTCAAACTCAATTGTATCTATTTTGAGATTTTGGGAACATAAATTTGGCCCATCTTGTACTGTATGTAACTTTTCAAAAGACTGTCAAGTTTATGGATCAAAAAGTCAGAACAGAGAGTTTCATGATGCTACTGTAGAATGTACTTGATACTAGTATGTATGTTCACTGTACTCAAGTTATTTTGAAGTGATCGAATTAGTTGTTTTATTACTTAATATTAAAGAAAATAATGTAACAGCAAATGTTCCCTAAGAACCATTTCTACAAATTTATAAATGGGGAATTTATATTGCAGAGGTAAATAGTTCAATACCTGTATAAAGTTTGTCTGTCCTTCAGTTCATCCTTCCCAATTCCTTCAACAATAAAGTAGTCATCTTTAACACCAAGAATTTTGCCCCAAAACACAACTTTTTTGAACTTGTAATTGCCTTTCAAAATAACCAATGAAGATTGAAAAGCTGCTTTTTGTTCTGTACTTAAAATAACTCCACTACTTCCAACGTAATCAATGTTTAAATGAAGACCTTCAGCATCCATGGCTGTCTTCTTCGATCTTCTGTTATCCCGTTGCTAGTTGCTACGCAACAATCAACGTAACGGGAATAAACCCGTATAAATATAAGTCCTTTCCCCGGTGGGCGTTTTTCTCCTTTTTCGGTTATAATTCCATGACACGCAGTCACCAAATATGCATATTGAGCCCACCATATATGTGTACGCAACATGTACACAACATAATGTACTGCATATAATACACGATATAGAGCCTTACTATATACTACAACCATACACAAGCATACACAAGCTTCAACAAGCATCAACAACCATCAACAACCATCAACAACCATCAACAAGCATACACAATCATACACAAGCATACACAAGCATCAACAAGCATCAACAACCATCAACAACCATCAACAAGCATCAACAACCATCAACAAGCATCAACAAGCATCAACAACCATCAACAGGCATCAACAACCATCAACAACCATCAACAACCATCAACAACCATCAACAACCATCAACAACCATCAACAACCATCAACAACCATCAACAAGCATCAACAAGCATCAACAAGCATCAACAAGCATCAACAAGCATCAACAAGCATCAACAGGCATCAACAACCATCAACAACCATCAACAACAAGCATCAACAACCATCAACAACCATCAACAAGCATCAATAACCATCAACAAGCATCAACAAGCATCAACAGGCATCAACAACCATCAACAAGCATCAACAGGCATCAACAAGCATCAACAAGCATCAACAAGCATCAACAAGCATCAACAAGCATCAACAAGCATCAACAAGCATCAACAAGCATCAACAAGCATCAACAAGCATCAACAAGCATCAACAGGCATCAACAGGCATCAACAACCATCAACAACCATCAACAACCATCAACAACCATCAACAACCATCAACAGCCATCAACAAGCATCAACAAGCATCAACAACCATCAACAAGCATCAACAGGCATCAACAAGCATCAACAAGCATCAACAAGCATCAACAAGCATCAACAGCCATCAACAAGCATCAACAAGCATCAACAAGCATCAACAAGCATCAACAAGCATCAACAAGCATCAACAGGCATCAACAACCATCAACAACCATCAACAACCATCAACAACCATCAACAACCATCAACAACCATCAACAACCATCAACAAGCATCAACAAGCATCAACAAGCATCAACAGGCATCAACAACCATCAACAACCATCAACAATCATCAACAACCATCAACAACCATCAACAACCATCAACAACCATCAACAAGCATCAACAAGCATCAACAAGCATCAACAAGCATCAACAAGCATCAACAAGCATCAACAAGCATCAACAAGCATCAACAAGAATCAACAAGCATCAACAAGCATCAACAAGCATCAACAAGCATCAACAAGCATCAACAAGCATCAACAAGCATACACAAGCATACACAAGCATCAACAAGCATCAACAAGCATCAACGAGCATCAACGAGCATCAACGAGCATCAACAAGCATCAATAACCATCAACAACCATCAACAACCATCAACAATTATCAACAACCATCAACAAGCATCAACGAGCATCAACAGGCGTCAACAAGTATCAACAACCGTACACAAGCATCAACAAGCACCAACAAGCACCAACAAGCATCAACAAGCATCAACGAGCATCAACAGGCGTCAACAAGTATCAACAACCATACACAAGCATCAACAAGCACCAACAAGCATACACAAGCATAAACAAGCATTGTTGGAGACTTGCTTTTCTGCAAATCCGTCATTGCATTTGCAGCTTGAAGAGCACTTTGCAAATTTCGAGATGCATTTACAGCAGTTTTTATATGTCCGTTTGGGGTGTCTTTTTTCAATTCCTTTAGCTTTTTGGAATTGATTCGACATCGGCAAATACAATCTTTTATCTTTCTTCGTCTTTGAAGAATTCTATTTCTGATTCATGATTTGTACCTTTGTTATTTGAGAGTGTTGAAAGTAAGAATGTTGTCGTAGCCAATGTTTTGGATAAAGTAAAGTGGAAAGGTAGTAAACTGCGAAAATTTTCTCTACTTCTTTAAATACTGACTGATAATGAAATATTGACTTGGAGGCCTCCACTCGAAACGTTACCACCTTTCTACACTGCTTTATTATCTGTTGTTTCTGGATTTTAATGTGGCTTCAGCTTGTTTGTGAATGTAAAGCATAATAATAAGCGGAATCAAGCATTTTCTTCAGCAATTATTTCTTCTACACAGAGAAACTTTTATGAAATTTTCATCCAATTTTCAACCAAATTAAACCGAAATTAAAAGGCTCGTTTTTCTGTCAATGATCAATTTTCTGATAATAATAATAATAATAATAATAATAATAATAATAATAATAATAATAATAATAACAATAACAATAACAATAATAATAATAATAATAATAATAATAATAATAATAACAATAATAAGTAATAATAATAATATTACTTAACTTTATTTTAGTGTCTAGATTTCTTTAGCATTGACAGCTAATTGGGGACACTATTTACCTAAATTAGTTACATAAAACTTTTCCTATAAATTAAATCAATAAATACAAATAATAACCTAACAGCAGCTGGCTTAATCAAGCACTACAGGGATCACAGCAGTTGCAATTATTTCTCAACAAACTATCAAAATCTAGTTTGCGAATATTACCCCTAAATACATCAAGGCTAGGCGAGTTTTTAATGTCACTACTCTACCTTAACCATAAGACCGGTAATGGTATTGAAGCTTGGTATGTCAAAATCGCTGTTTCTTAATGAATAATTTACTTTTTTGACATTGAAAACATCAGCTACACTGCTGGGTACCAATTGTTTTTTTACTTTATACATATAAATAGCAATATCCTGTAATCTCCTATTCTATAGCGATGGTATAAGCTGGCTGCGGATCAAGGAGTGCTTCATAGGAATCTAACTTTTTTCTATATACAGCTCTCAGCGCCCGTTCTTGGATGCGCTCTACCTTTCCACTATCAGAGGTCTTACTTATTGTCATGTAATATGGCATTTTTGTAAGGTACGGTAGGATTGATGACTTATAAATAGTTAATTTAGCCGAACATGGGATCTGATTGCGCAAACGCATTAGAACTTCTACTTTCGTACTGGCCTTCTTACATAGTTCTCTAATATAGTGACTAAAATTCATTCTTTCATCAATATCTACTCCCAGTAGCTTAATATAAAAATCGTAAAAATCTTTGCGGTACTTTGTGAGATTTCATGGCGCCAGACAGACAGACAGACAGACAGACAGACAGACAGACAGACAGACAGACAGACAGACAGACAGACAGACAGACAGACAGACAGACAGACAGACAGACAGACAGACAGAGACACAGAGACACACTGACTGACTGACTGACTAACTGACTGACTGACTGACTGACTGACTGACTGACTGACTGACTGACTGACTGACTGACTGACTGACTGACTGACTGACTGACTGACTGACTGACTGACTGACTGACTGACTGACTGACTGACTGACTGACTGACTGACAGACAGACAGACAGACAAACCAATGGACAAATAGACTGATCTATGTCCTGGTACATGTATTTCCTGTATAAGTAAGGGGAAATTTTTTATATATTGTACTGTACTGTACTGTACTTGATTAAATTTTACAGTACATAATTATTGTTTGTATATGTTCAAATATACTTTTTGAACCCTAAATCAAAAGACCATTCAGATAGTTTATCTCTTCTGCATAATGCTATTTGTTTTTGGATGACATATATCCAGTTGAATGATAAATTTGGTAGAAAAGTTATCGATTACAAACGAATAGGAATTAATGTGAACAAGTTACGCCCAGATTCGTTATCAAAAAACAAAGAAACAGGACATGCAACTGCTTCGGATACCAGCGCAACGCTTATGCAAAGGATTGCAAATACATGGGGCTATGAAGTAATAAATGCTGCAGGTGATGGTAATTGCTTTTTTACATCAGTGGCCTTTCAGTTGCATAAACTATTAACAGACACCAATAAAGTTGTATCCCAAACTGCACGGCGTCACTTTGAGACTATTGGTATAAACGGCGAACAATCAATTCCTGACATAGCAAATATATTGCGTAGGCTTATTGTAGATGAATGGACAGGACCCCACATTGACGAATATCAACAATTTTTTACAGATGGCAACATTTCATTAGAAGCGCATAACTTTCTCAGGAGTGGTCATTTTTCAAGTAGTTTAGGGGATGCAATGCCCCTAGCTATGGCTAATGTACTTCAAATTTCGTTTGTTATCTTAGTTCCACATCACTTGATTCCATTCCTTTCAGTGTTTCCTCGTTATAATGTTGAATGCATGTCGCCTCTTTTGTTAGCTTATAATAATGACGGACCTGGACATTATGATGCACTAATCGAGCGCAACGTGGTAGACAACGTAACCGCAGCACAAAATCAAGCACGTGATACAAATCATGAATCAGAAATAGAATTCATCAAAGACGAAGCAAAGATGAAAGATTGTATTTGCCGATGTGGAATCAATTCCAAAAAGGTAAACGAATTGAAAAAAGACACACCCAAACGAACATATAAAAACCGCTGTAAATGCATCTCGAAATTTGCTAAGTGCTCTTCAAGCTGCAAATGCAATGGCGTCTGTGGAAAAACGGATTGGAAAAACGGATTGCAAAAAGGATACAGAAAAGCAAGTCGGTACATCCCCGACAATTAGTAGAAAATCGCGAAAAAGGGGAAAACATGCAATCAATACCTCCCCAAACAAGTATATGAAAATGTCACCATCAACACACGAAGAACTTAATGTTTTGGAGTATTTTATTGTTGTTGCAATTGTCAACTACTTTGTCTCTAAAGGTCTACCTTACAACATAGAACAAATGACTAAAATGTACAACAATATAGTGAAAATTGTTCTGGAAGAGGAAAGCTTGATTTTTTTACCAGTGGCAACACATTCTCAAAGAAGAATATCTAACACCATACGAAAAATACAAGAGAAAAAAGAAGGAATGTAACTATGAAATTTTCCAAAGCTATAATTTTCCAATGCACTGTAGTATTCTTTTTCTATACAATATTACTATAAAATGTAAAAACAATTATATACTACTTTGATCGACAATGAAAAATAACAGTTAATAAAATTAATGATGTTTATGTATACAGGGTTGAAAAAGATTTATGTTAAAAGATTTTACTGTTAAATAAATGTCCTTGTGTTTATCATGGCATGCAAATGCTTGTGCAATGTTTAATAAACTTGCTGTTCCTTGCCGCAGTGTTTTATCTGGTAGCGCGTCACAGCGCGAGTTTATGGACAAATGACTTCAAACCGGAAGTCTTCAACTGTCTGGCTGGCACCATGATATCCCACAAAGTACTGCACAGATTTTTACGACTTTTATATTAAGCTACTGGGAGGAGATATTGATGAAAGAAGGAATTTTAGTCACTATATTAGCGAACTATGTAAGAAGGCCAGTACGAAAGTAGAAGTTCTAATGCGTTTGCGCAATCAGATCCTCTGTTTGGCTAAATTAACTATTTATAAGTCATCAATCCTACCGTACCTTACTTATTGTCATGTAATATGGCATTTTTGTAAGACCTCTGATAGTGGAAAGGTAGAGCGCATCCAAGAACGGGCGCTGAGAGCTGTATATAGAAATAAGTTAGATTCCTATGAAGCACTCCTTGATCCGCAGCCAGCAAGTTTACCATCGCTATAGAATAGGAGATTCAAAATCTAGTTTGCGAATATTACCCCTAAACACATCAAGGCTAGGCGAGTTTTTAATGTCACTACTCTACCGTAACCATAAGACCGGTAATGGTATTGAATCTTGGTATGTCAAAATCGCTGTTTCTTAATGAATAATTTACTTTTTGGACATTGAAAACATCAGCTACACTGCTGGGTACCAATTGTTTTTTTTACTTTATACATATAAATAGCAATATCTTGTATAGTTTGTTGAGAAATAATTGCAACTGCTGTGATCCCTGTAGTGCTTGATTATGTCAGCTGCTGTTAGCTGTCAGCTGCTGTTAGCTGGCCCAATTAGCTGTCAATGCTAATGAAATCTAGACACTAAAATAAAGTTAATTAATATTTTTATTATTATTATTATTATTATTATTATTATTATTATTATTATTATTATTATCAGAAAGATTGATCTTTGACCGAAAAATGAGCCTTTTAATTTCGGTTTAATTTGGTTGAAAATTGGATGATCATAAATGTTTCTCTGTGTAGAAGAAATAATTGCTGAAAAAATGTTTGATTCCGCTTATTATTATGCTTTACATTCACAAACAAGCTGAAGCCACATTAAAATCCAGAAACAACAGATAATAAAGCAGTGTAGAAAGGTGGTAACGTTTCGAGTGGAGGCCTCCAAGTCAATATTTCATTATCAGTCAGTATTTAAAGAAGTAGAGAAAATTTTCTGCAGTTTACTACCTTTCCACTTTGCTTTATCCAAAACATTGGCTACGACAACATTCTTACTTTCAACACTCTCAAATAACAAAGGTACAAATCATGAATCAGAAATAGAATTCTTCAAAGACGAAGAAGGATAAAAGATTGTATTTGCCGATGTCGAATCAATTCCAAAAAGCTAAAAAAGACACCCAAACGAACATATAAAAACTGCTGTAAATGCATCTCGAAATTTGCTAAGTGCTCTTCAAGCTGCAAATGCAATGACGGATTTGCAGAAAAGCAAGTCTGCAACAATGGTTGTTGATGCTTGTGTATGCTTCTTGGTGCTTGTTGATGCTTGTGTATGATTGTTGATACTTGTTGACGCCTGTTGACGCTTGTTGATACTTGTTGACGCTTGTTGATGCTTGTTGATGCTTGTTGATGCTTGTTGATGCTTGTTGATGCTTGTTGATGCTTGTTGATGCTTGTTGATGCTTGTTGATGCTGCTTGTTGATGCTTGTTGATGCTTGTTGATGCTTGTTGATGCTTGTTGATGCTTGTTGATGCTTGTTGATGGTTGTTGATGGTTGTTGATGCCTGTTGATGCTTGTTGATGCTTGTTGATGCTTGTTGATGCTTGTTGATGCTTGTTGATGCTTGTTGATGGTTGTTGATGCTTGTTGATGCTTGTTGATGCTTGTTGATGCTTGTTGATGCTTGTTGATGCTTGTTGATGCTTGTTGATGCTTGTTGATGCTTGTTGATGCTTGTTGATGGTTGTTGATGGCTGTTGATGCTTGTTGATGCTTGTTGATGGTTGTTGATGCCTGTTGATGCCTGTTGATGCTTGTTGATGCTTGTTGATGCTTGTTGATGCTTGTTGATGCTTGTTGATGCTTGTTGATGCTTGTTGATGCTTGTTGATGCCTGCTGATGCTTGTTGATGCTTGTTGATGCTTGTTGATGCTTGTTGATGGTTGTTGATGCCTGTTGATGGTTGTTGATGCCTGTTGATGCTTGTTGATGCTTGTTGATGCTTGTTGATGCTTGTTGATGCTTGTTGATGCTTGTTGATGGTTGTTGATGGTTGTTGATGGTTGTTGATGGTTGTTGATGGTTGTTGATGGTTGTTGATGCCTGTTGATGCTTGTTGATGCTTGTTGATGCTTGTTGATGCTTGTTGATGCTTGTTGATGGTTGTTGATGGTTGTTGATGGTTGTTGATGGTTGTTGATGCCTGTTGATGCTTGTTGATGCTTGTTGATGCTTGTTGATGCTTGTTGATGGTTGTTGATGGTTGTTGATGGTTGTTGATGCTTGTTGATGCTTGTTGATGCTTGTTGATGCTTGTTGATGCCTGTTGATGCTTGTTGATGCTTGTTGATGCTTGTTGATGGTTGTTGATTGTTGTTGATGCTTGTTGATGGTTGTTGATGGTTGTTGATGCCTGTTGATGCTTGTTGATGCTTGTTGATGCTTGTTGATGGTTGTTGATGGTTGTTGATGCTTGTTGATGGCTGTTGATGCTTGTTGATGGTTGTTGATGGTTGTTGATGCCTGTTGATGCTTGTTGATGCTTGTTGATGCTTGTTGATGCTTGTTGATGCTTGTTGATGCTTGTTGATGCTTGTTGATGGCTGTTGATGCTTGTTGATGCTTGTTGATGGTTGTTGATGCCTGTTGATGCTTGTTGATACTTGTTGATGCTTGTTGATGCCTGTTGATGGTTGTTGATGCTTGTTGATGCTTGTTGATGCTTGTTGATGCTTGTTGATGGCTGTTGATGCTTGTTGATGGTTGTTGATGGTTGTTGATGCTTGTTGATGCTTGTTGATGCTTGTTGATGCTTGTTGATGCTTGTTGATGCCTGTTGATGCTTGTTGATGCTTGTTGATGCTTGTTGATGCTTGTTGATGCTTGTTGATGCTTGTTGATGCTTGTTGATGCTTGTTGATGCTTGTTGATGCTTGTTGATGCTTGTTGATGCTTGTTGATGGCTGTTGATGCTTGTTGATGCTTGTTGATGGTTGTTGATGCCTGTTGATGCTTGTTGATGCTTGTTGATGCTTGTTGATGCTTGTTGATGGTTGTTGATGCCTGTTGATGCTTGTTGATGCTTGTTGATGGTTGTTGATGCCTGTTGATGCTTGTTGATGCTTGTTGATGCTTGTTGATGCTTGTTGATGCTTGTTGATGCTTGTTGATGCTTGTTGATGCTTGTTGATGCTTGTTGATGCTTGTTGATGCTTGTTGATGCTTGTTGATGCTTGTTGATGGTTGTTGATGCCTGTTGATGGTTGTTGATGCTTGTTGATGCTTGTTGATGCTTGTTGATGGTTGTTGATGGCTGTTGATGCTTGTTGATGCTTGTTGATGCTTGTTGATGCTTGTTGATGCTTGTTGATGCTTGTTGATGCTTGTTGATGCTTGTTGATGGTTGTTGATGGTTGTTGATGCCTGTTGATGCTTGTTGATGCTTGTTGATGCTTGTTGATGCTTGTTGATGGTTGTTGATGGTTGTTGATGCTTGTTGATGGTTGTTGATGGTTGTTGATGGTTGTTGATGGTTGTTGATGGTTGTTGATGCTTGTTGATGCTTGTTGATGCTTGTTGATGCTTGTTGATGCTTGTTGATGCTTGTTGATGCTTGTTGATGCTTGTTGATGCTTGTTGATGCTTGTTGATGGTTGTTGATGGCTGTTGATGCTTGTTGATGCTTGTTGATGGTTGTTGATGCCTGTTGATGCCTGTTGATGCTTGTTGATGCTTGTTGATGCTTGTTGATGCTTGTTGATGCTTGTTGATGCTTGTTGATGCCTGCTGATGCTTGTTGATGCTTGTTGATGCTTGTTGATGCTTGTTGATGGTTGTTGATGCCTGTTGATGGTTGTTGATGCCTGTTGATGCTTGTTGATGCTTGTTGATGGTTGTTGATGCTTGTTGATGGTTGTTGATGGTTGTTGATGGTTGTTGATGGTTGTTGATGGTTGTTGATGCCTGTTGATGCTTGTTGATGCTTGTTGATGCTTGTTGATGCTTGTTGATGCTTGTTGATGGTTGTTGATGGTTGTTGATGGTTGTTGATGGTTGTTGATGCCTGTTGATGCTTGTTGATGCTTGTTGATGCTTGTTGATGCTTGTTGATGCTTGTTGATGCTTGTTGATGCTTGTTGATGGTTGTTGATGCTTGTTGATGCTTGTTGATGCTTGTTGATGCCTGTTGATGCTTGTTGATGCTTGTTGATGCTTGTTGATGGTTGTTGATTGTTGTTGATGCTTGTTGATGGTTGTTGATGGTTGTTGATGCCTGTTGATGCTTGTTGATGCTTGTTGATGCTTGTTGATGCTTGTTGATGCTTGTTGATGCTTGTTGATGCTTGTTGATGCTTGTTGATGGCTGTTGATGCTTGTTGATGCTTGTTGATGCTTGTTGATGCCTGTTGATGCTTGTTGATGCTTGTTGATGCTTGTTGATGCTTGTTGATGCTTGTTGATGCTTGTTGATGCTTGTTGATGCTTGTTGATGGCTGTTGATGCTTGTTGATGCTTGTTGATGGTTGTTGATGCCTGTTGATGCTTGTTGATGCTTGTTGATGCTTGTTGATGGTTGTTGATGCCTGTTGATGGTTGTTGATGCTTGTTGATGCTTGTTGATGCTTGTTGATGGCTGTTGATGCTTGTTGATGCTTGTTGATGGTTGTTGATGCTTGTTGATGGTTGTTGATGGTTGTTGATGGTTGTTGATGCTTGTTGATGCTTGTTGATGCCTGTTGATGCTTGTTGATGCTTGTTGATGCTTGTTGATGCTTGTTGATGCTTGTTGATGCTTGTTGATGCTTGTTGATGCTTGTTGATGCTTGTTGATGCTTGTTGATGGCTGTTGATGCTTGTTGATGCTTGTTGATGGTTGTTGATGCCTGTTGATGCTTGTTGATGCTTGTTGATGGTTGTTGATGCCTGTTGATGCTTGTTGATGCTTGTTGATGCTTGTTGATGGTTGTTGATGCCTGTTGATGCTTGTTGATGCTTGTTGATGCTTGTTGATGCTTGTTGATGCTTGTTGATGCTTGTTGATGCTTGTTGATGCTTGTTGATGGTTGTTGATGGTTGTTGATGCCTGTTGATGGTTGTTGATGCTTGTTGATGCTTGTTGATGGTTGTTGATGCTTGTTGATGGCTGTTGATGCTTGTTGATGCTTGTTGATGCTTGTTGATGCTTGTTGATGCTTGTTGATGGTTGTTGATGGTTGTTGATGGTTGTTGATGGTTGTTGATGCTTGTTGATGCTTGTTGATGGTTGTTGATGCTTGTTGATGGTTGTTGATGCTTGTTGATGCTTGTTGATGCCTGTTGATGCTTGTTGATGCTTGTTGATGCTTGTTGATGCTTGTTGATGCTTGTTGATGCTTGTTGATGCTTGTTGATGGTTGTTGATGCCTGTTGATGCTTGTTGATGCTTGTTGATGCTTGTTGATGCCTGTTGATGCTTGTTGATGCTTGTTGATGGTTGTTGATGCCTGTTGATGCCTGTTGATGCTTGTTGATGCTTGTTGATGCTTGTTGATGCTTGTTGATGCTTGTTGATGGTTGTTGATGGTTGTTGATGGTTGTTGATGGTTGTTGATGGTTGTTGATGGTTGTTGATGGTTGTTGATGGTTGTTGATGGTTGTTGATGCCTGTTGATGGTTGTTGATGCTTGTTGATGCTTGTTGATGGTTGTTGATGCTTGTTGATGGCTGTTGATGCTTGTTGATGCTTGTTGATGGTTGTTGATGCTTGTTGATGCTTGTTGATGGTTGTTGATGCTTGTTGATGCTTGTTGATGGTTGTTTATGCTTGTTGATGGTTGTTGATGGTTGTTGATGCTTGTTGATGGTTGTTGATGGTTGTTGATGCCTGTTGATGCTTGTTGATGCTTGTTGATGCTTGTTGATGCTTGTTGATGCTTGTTGATGCTTGTTGATGGTTGTTGATGGTTGTTGATGGTTGTTGATGCTTGTTGATGGTTGTTGATGCCTGTTGATGGTTGTTGATGCTTGTTGATGGTTGTTGATGCTTGTTGATGCTTGTTGATGGTTGTTGATGCTTGTTGATGCTTGTTGATGCTTGTGTATGCTTGTGTATGCTTGTGTATGCTTGTGTATGCTTGTTGATGGTTGTTGATGGTTGTTGATGGTTGTTGATGCTTGTTGATGCTTGTTGAAGCTTGTGTATGCTTGTGTATGGTTGTAGTATATAGTAAGGCTCTATATCGTGTATTATATGCAGTACATTATGTTGTGTACATGTTGCGTACACATATATGGTGGGCTCAATATGCATTTGGACTGCGTGTCATGGAATTATAACCCCTTTTTCGCTGTAACAAGGCGGCGTTATTTCAATATTGTTAAATAAAGGGGGGGGGGGGGGGCAGAACAGCTAGAAATATTAAGGTAAGAATGCGCACGATTTTTCAAAAGAAAATTATATTCAATTATAATTAGGCAATGGAATAATTTGTTTTATGCTACGATGCTATAAAATTTATATATATATATATATATATATATATATATATATATATATATATATATATATATATATATATATATGTTCTAACTCACCTGACAATTCAATTTTTTTTGTCTGTTATATTCATTACGTGTATCGTGTAATGTATGTCCCAATTTCCACATGACATACGAGACTTTTTAATAACTCAACGAGTGACGTTATCACCCCGTCCCCCCCTCCCTCCACCGTCTGATCTGAAATTGTGGCCAAAGGTTGAAAGGAACAAACTGGATGTTGTTCAGTCGTGAAATAGATTCGCAGTAATGTTTAAAAACATCTGATGAGTACCTCAATCATCAAACAGACTGACTCAAAGTCTGACAAAAGAAAAATAGGGTTTTGGTTGAGCAAGAAGAAGAAATTAAAGTTAAATTTTGAGAGTTTCATTGAGTTATGCAAGTAAGTGTTGTATAATATTAAGATCAGATATTTATTCTTGGCTTGAGTTTCGACTCGAACGTTGCAAATAATTTTTGGTTCTAATAATTTTAATTGTGTATTTTTTATTATGTTTCAGCCAAGCAGGTCTGGAAGTGATCGAGGTATGTTTAAAATAATAAAATGTCTTCTGACTACATGTACATGCGGGTCAGAACTTCTACAACAGGAAAACGGCACGCCTCATTTAAATTGTTATGATCAAGTGTGATCGATTAGATATCTCAAAGATAAGTGTTTAAAGACTTACATTGAATGAGTAATGTATGTAGTTCATTTTCAAGTGTCCAGATTGATGCATACATATCAAGTACAATATACGGTAATATTATTTAATACTATATTACAGTATATACAACCATGAACCAATTAAATAGAACCCTTTCTAATATAATTGATCTACTCATATATTGAATAAATTATATAGTATTTGGGATTTAGTTCTTTTTAATGGTGATCATGAAAACAAAGGCACGATTGGTGTACATTGAGAAATCAGGTTTTTCCTGTCTGCACTGTTGTATTGTGAAACTCAAAATGATCAGCTTTGTTAATATAACAATTAATATTTATTATTATACAATACTGATACAATCTTGATTGTGATTGGCTAACAACCTACAGATAATTCTTGATATCTTGCCACCTATGGCTGTCCTTAGGAGTGAAGATGAGAAGCGGATTAATCCGGTGGATTTAGCATGTTTTGTTGACGATAAAACCACCAAGAAAAAACAAGCGAGCTACATATACAGCTGTTAGAGTTTAAAGCGGTGTTTGAAAGAGAAAATTGTATTTGAAAGCGAAAACAGTTAGCGAACCTCGAATTGAAGATGGTATGAATATTTACTATTTTTACCTAACTTTGTAAAAGACTTTCTAAAGGCTTCTACATTTATAATTGTATAATAAAACAATTATTGAATTCGGTTATCGCATGATATCAAGAATTATCAAGGCCTCTGTTTGTGTTATCCGCCTCAGCCTTCGGCTTCAGCAGATAACACAAACCTCGGCCTTGATAATTCTTGATATCATGCTCAACCTCATCCAATAATTGTATATTTAATTCTTTGAAAGTTTTCATGGTGATAATGTAGCATAAATAAGTTTTGTGGAAACACCACGTAAAATATTTCTTTGCTCTGATGAAGGCCTGAGTCAACAGGCCAAAAGCTTAGCAAAGTAATATTTTACATGGTGTTTCCACAAAACTTATTTATATTATAATATTTCTTTGTTTAGATTGATTTATCCAAAGCATGGATAGATCAAGGACCAGTTGATGTTATTATTCACAAAGTTACTGATTTTATTGCTGCTGCGGAGGATGGAGACTTACAAGCCTTCAAAGCTATTCAAAAAATTGAGGTACAAATAATTGGTATCAAGATTTCTACCTGGACCCAGTTGCGAAAAATTCTCTCTGACAATCACTTTTAGTGCTGTGCAAACTCCGGGTTTTTCACCTCCAGCACCGACTCTGGCCAAAAAAACTCCGGCTCTGGCAAAAAAAACTCCGGTTCCGGCAGAAAATTTCCACCCCCAGCATCCGAGGAAAATTCGAAATTTAATGGAAATTTTACGGCAATTTCACATTTCAAAGTGGAAGCACAAGCACTATCTTTGTTTTTGATTTCGATATAAAATTTATTTAAATTGGACAAACAGAAAATATTTTAAATTGGACAAACAGAAAATATTTAAACATGTTTTGAAATGCACGTCTCCCAATGTAAATACAACACCCACATGAAATAATTGTAAATCTAAATAATACGAGTAAATCAAGCTGATACTTCAGTAGTGTTTTCACTAACGGCTTGCTGCTTAGTCCAACAACTACAAAACGCAACTAATAAGTAGCGAATAACACCACAAATATGAATATATATATATATATATATATATCTTTACCTGTTTGCATGTCTAGATATAATGTGGGTGTCATATTACATTGGGAGACATGTGTTTCAAAATATGTTTAAATATTTTCTGTTCACCCAATTTAAATAAATTTTATATCGACATGATCGCTTGAATCTGCCGAATCCAGCACTATAGGTTTTGTCCCCCAAAAGTATTAAGATCAGTTGTTATTCAAATATTTACTCTATGCCTTCAACAGCGAACTTTGAAATGATGTGGTGAACAACGAACTTCCAAAGTTATGAACTTTGAAAATTCGTTTCGAAGTTCGCAACTAACTTGCAAAGTTCATCACCAACTTCGGAAATAACGAACGAACTTCAGAACACAATCGGCAAAAGTTATGTGAAATCCTCTGTAAGTACCGCTGGAGTTTTGCTGGAGCCGAACAAACTCCGGCTCCAGCTCCGGCCCTCTGGCGCACAGCACTAATCACTTTATAATCACTCGAGTGTTCTAATTTCAGGGATGTGTAATTTTAAGTGCCAGCTAGCTGGTTAAGTCACATGATACCTGAACCAGCTGACAGCAATCTGATGGTACTATAAGCCTAGACTGACAAAATGAGAACAAGCATTACTAAAATTAATTATAATTCACCCAATTGCTTTAATTTCATAAATTGACAATTATACTGAAAAACCTCGGTTGCCAGCATTACTGTAAGTATTATAAAAGTAGCATGCTGCATAGGCAGTGTAGAAACATGCAACAATCAAAATAATTAGTAAGGTTAGATATACTGCTGAAACAGAGAACGTAGGAGTCTAATGTTTCAACTCCTACATATATTTCGATTGTTGTAACTGTATGTATTAGCAGGCTGGCCACGCAGTGTGGGTACAGTATATAAGTACAGTATAACATTCCTATAATTAGGCTGGCTAAAATTGTCTGATGTTCAACACAGTAACATGTTAATCTGCTGTGTGGAAAAATAATAAGAAATGTTGTTAAAAGATATTAATTTAAGAGTTTGTACTGTAGAGTCTGTACATTTTTACCAATCAATGACCCATTCTTTCCTTTTAAGACATTCATCAATGATCATCCTGAGGTGATTGTACTTGATCCAATAGACTCTGTTCGTCTGCTAAGTGACAGATCTATATATTATCCAATCATGAGGCAATGTGAAATCAAGGGTGAAGGTATGTTTATTTTTTATAACAATTCCACAAATGGTTATTTGAAATATTATTTTAACAAGTCATGGGAAACAAAAATATTTTCTTTCCAGATCAGTCCCAAACATTTATGATTTTAGATGGTGAAGCATTTATTCCAAACTTTGTCAGTCTTGAAGGCCAAGATAGAAAAAGAAACTTGAAAGCATTACAGCTTGCTAATGTTAAATTCCCTTTTAGTAAGTATAAAAAAACTCAGTTGTTAGGCAGTTGATAAATAACATATAGCTCAGTGCAGTATAATATAAATATCCATCATTCAAGTGTGATATAACAATTGATATGATAGTGAGAAATTTCCACTTTCTATTATAATTTATTATAGTATGCAAGTCTAACGTTGCACATGGTTCAGATAAATCTCATGAGGTAAACTTTGGGTGCAATCAAATTGTTTGTTTCTTTAAATTTTTTAATGGGCAGAATCTGCTATAGGGGCATATAATGAGTTATATGTTTGGCATTATGGAACTGGTCAGTATTATAAGGTCATGTACATGTACATAATATACTGCATCTATGATTAAAGTACTGCCATAATAATCCAAACAATCTGTTTCCAGATGAGCATTATATTTAACGAAGAAGGACTTCAAGACTTAAATTACCCATGTGTTTGCCAAGAATTTATCAACCATAATGCTATTTTGTATAAAGTAAGAATATCAATTTATACTGTATATTCAATAATAATAATCATTATTTCAGTATTTTCCCATAGCTCAGAAACTTGGTGAGGTAAGACAGTACATGTACAGTATATACTGGTGCCTGGGAGACACTAGCCAGAAATCGAGCCTATCAAAAACTTTGAAGGGGTTAAAATATTGTTTTCTTTTTATATTACTAGGTTTTTGTTATAGGTAACAAACATTATATAAGTGAAAGACCATCAATAAGAAATCTAAAGGCTGGAGGTACATTTATATACATTTATTTACAGTAATATGTAAAACATGAGCAGCAGTGTTTTATCAGATTTAAAACTCGAGGTGATAGCCGAGTGTTTTAGATCTGATAAAACACGTAATGCGAATGTTTTAAATAGCTTCAAGAATGACCGATTTGGTAAGTTCATTGGCGTACCAGTAATTTTGAAAAATAACGTTGTCCAGTCAAGAAAATCAAAGCTAAAGTTTATGTAAATTAGGAGGTTTCTTTATCAGATATAAAACCATGGTACTGATTTCCTTTGTGTTTCCCTCATGAATTATTAATGAGTTTTTGAACCATTTATTAATTTAATTATTTTTACTTCAAATATTAAAATATAACCTTTTGATTTAGATTATGAAACAATATTCTTTCACAGCCATGATGTGTCTAAACCTGATTCAGCATCATTTCTTAATCAGGTAATCACATCGATTAGCACTGCAGCAGTAATTTTGTCACTTAGACCCCATTTACACGATGCCGGTACAATTTGAAAACGGAACAAAATCATGCCATTTAGGCCTCGCATTTACACGATACCGACACAAAAATAACATGAAATGTTATATGCTATATTTGCATACTGTGATGATTTTGTTCCGTTTTCAAATTGTAACGGCATCGTGTAAAACATGGTTTTATAGGCATAATGTAATAGTATTGTAACTACTGTAGATATCCAGAAAATTTTTAATTTCCTCAAATTCTTTGACTGTATTTATGTAGTTAGAAAAACCTATTTTGAAACCCATGCTACCAGATGAAAAAGTTGTTAAAAAACTTGTGGATATACTTAGAAAAAGAATGGTAGGTGTTATAAGCATCTAAAAAATTTTGGCAAATAATTATGTTCAGACAAGGAATGATTATCTACCTAGTACTGCCAGCCTTATCATGCTTGTAAAGAGTATAATGCTTGGATCCCAATATAAGATCAATTGAACAATTGCCTACTTTTAAAAATGAATTCCTTAAATTACCACAACCATGTTACTGTTTACCTTACTTGTTCTTTCTTTGTAATACATATAGCTATATTAATCATTAGCACATATTACATATATTATTACTTCATAATTTTGTAATGCATATCCTGTACTTTGTTTCATTTTATATTTTGTATTTTTATGTTTCTCAGGAACCTTCTGAAAAACAGTTTTTGTGATGTTGGTTTTTCCTGAATAAATATTATTATCTATCTATCTGTGTGCGGACTCATATTACTATACATGTAATTAGGTTAAATGAAATATGTTTTTATTTTATTTTAGTGTTTAACATTATTTGGTGTAGATGTAATAGTAGAAAGGAAATCAAGAAGAGTAGCTGTGGTAGATATCAACTACTTCCCAGGTGAGGAATAGTAATAATCATGCCATAACCAAATTTTAAAAGTAAATACTGAAGACTCAAAGAGTCTGGTTCCTAGTCATAAACTTTAATTCAATTTACCATTAACTCCCACCATGTCAGGTCTTCCCTTGACAAGTAAAATTGTCTGGATGCTCTTTCACATACCCAAATTTCAAAAATTTCTGGAGGAGCATGCCCACGAACCCCCTGCATATGCAGATCAGAACAAATTTAAAAATAGGCAGTTCTAAATTTTTCTTAGGATGACGCCTGCAAGGAATTGATGCATTTTACCTGTATTTTATGACTGTGCATGTCTGATACAACAATGTGACTTCTTTGATTCATGGCTACATAACATGGATGTTAGACAAAGTAAAAAATAAAAAGTGCAAAATGGCACCAATGGGGATAGAAGGGTTAAAGTTTATGTACATTGTAGTAACATATTAGTAAATGTAATTCTATGTTCAAACAACTTCATTTAATGTTTAGGTTATGAAGGTGTTGAAAGTGCACTTCAGGATCTGTTTCAACACACAGTTCAAGTTCTTACAGAAAGTACAGCTCATCATAAACAATTTAAAAATGGTTGCAAAATGCCATTGCTATGAGAATAACTTACTGCAACTGTCCGGTTATACTTTTCAAACCTGAAAGCTGGCTGTGCAAAATCATACTAACAGCCACAGCTAGTACCTGACCCACAGAACCATGAAGATGAACTTTAAACATGCATACTACCATAGATAATCCTTTTAATTGCCAATACGGTATAGTACATGTATAGTTATTATAGGTAACTCCTTCATGGAGTAGTGTTTTAATTGATAAACAAAAAAAATGCAACAAAAATGTTACACACAGCATTAATTAAGTTGCTCTTATATTAAAGAGCTCCTTTAATTATTTTAAGGGAAACATGAGGAAAATGTGAATAGATTTTTAGGGTAAAAGTGGCACTGCACATGGAATTAAATTGTTGTGAACTGATTAGTGTATGTATAAATTACTGGTGTGAAATTAAACAGGTTAAAATTGTGTCACAGTCAACGAAATCAAGATTTTGAGAAATTACTTGTTGACCATTTTATGCCAAAGTAAAATCATAATAGATTGTCTGGTCCATGTCCAAAAGTTGACATGCTAGCCTGGTTATATTAATTGTCACTTTGTTCACTAGCAAGTGAGTCAAAATTATCAGAGTAGTTGTGCTCAGAGCTTGAGTTCAATGACAATTGATTAATGGGTTTACCAACCAAACCACTTTCCCCTCCTGATGATGCACTGTCTGTGGATTTAGCTTTGTTAGACCATTCGTCATTGCTATACCTTGCATTCTTTGCTCTAGTTGGTGAAAAATGTGAAAATGTTGGTTTGACTGACCCTTGTGAAATTGTATAAGCTGACAATGTTGAAGATTTTTTGGAATGGCTTGACAACTCCAGATCACTTTCAGGAGGGAGTAGGTCTTGCAAAGTTGGGGCTGTTAGATTTAACAGCTTGATTATATCTTCATGGTCATCTTGAGTAGGATCATCTGCAATGTCCACTTTAGATGAATCATATTTTGAGCTGGAGGGAACTAAAAAAAAAGGTGAAAAGTAGAGAATTAATACAGTACATACACTGTACAATACTTCCACTGCAGGTACAAGATTAACTGCTTGTTTGAATTTTTTTGATATTACTGTACTGTAACTTACCAATATCTTTACTGTAAGTTTGGCCAGAAACTGGTGGCAAATCATCATTTTTTTCTACAATATTGGGGAGCTGTTCATCAGGGTTTGTCTTTAATGGCATGTATTTCTGTCCATTTTCACTAGTTCCTTGCTCATCAGAACAAGTTACTGCTACTTGACAGCCAAACTCTCTTGTTGCTTTCATTTCACTAGCTACCAATTTGGTTTTTTCATTTTTCTTCAAGTCTCGACTATTTACCAATGGTCTCTTTTCTTCATCGATGTTACCTAAACTGAGATTATTACTGTGACTTGTTTTCTTGTTTAATGCTTCTCGTAGCTTCTGGGTTTTTGTGGTGCCACATTTCAGAGAACTCTTTTTAAATTTTATAGAATTTCTCTGGATTAATACACCTTTAGTGGCAGGCTTTGTTGCTCTAGGTTTGAGGATAGGTTTTCTATTTGAAGGGACTTCAACCTTTTCTTTTTGCTTCAAGGACTTTTTATTAGGGTGAAAAACCAATGCAGGAATATTTGTGTCTTGGGTGTGTGTTGTAGGCAGGCCTCTATTGTTGTTCTTAGTATGGGCAGCAGTGTTCATCCAGCTCTGCTTAGCTAATGAAAGTTCAGATAACAATCCATTAATTAGAGGTAAGTCTGCAAGTTGAGCTCTTTCATCATTTTCTATTCTTGGAATGTCTGGCACTACTTCTGCATTCCTCTGTCCACTGTATGAAGTTTGTATGGCAACTGTTTTGTAAGTTTTTTCTGGGGTTTGTTTGAAAACTTTGTCAATGTTCTTCTCTGGTGAGCTTGTCCTATACTGCTGGAGAGGTGCTTTGGAGTATGCAACTGTGGATTGCCTATTATAATATAATGGTGGTGGTCTGGTAATGTTTACATTTTCTTTTAAACCAACTGTGGATATTACATGTATGTCATCCTTGTTACAAATGTAAGTTTGAGTTTCAACTTCACATCGTAAACTTGATGGAAACATCTCGGTTTCCTTTCCATTTCCTGAATCCTTTTCATGTTCTGAATCTTTCACTTCAAAGTCTTCATCTATTTGGTTGTGGTTTGAGGTCTGGCCTTCCTTCCTTGGATCTCCGTTCCTTCTTGAGTCACCTCCTTTATTCAAGTTCTCAGCAGATGAAATACACTGTTGTACATGGCCATTTATTGTACCACCCAAACTAAACATTCTGTAAGTTAGCTTTACTGATCCAACCTGTGTCCCCATAAGATTGTACAGCTCAAATACACCTTGCCTACTATGTACTGCAGGAACATCAAGTCCATTTCGTTGGATACTTTCCAGTACATTTTCAAAACAGTTGGTTAAAGATATTGTTGTACTGGCTAAAAGTTTAGTCTTGTTGGGTGCTATATCCACTAACATAATATACAAAGGAGTGCTTTGAAGACCTGATAGCAACATTTCTTTACTCATTTTAAACAAGCAAGATTTACCAGACTGAATTGGATAAAAACCATTTAAATAGTTAGGGCTTTCTTTTTCGTCCGAGCGTATAATCAATGTTGGAAAGTCAAGCAGTCGGAAAGCTATTGCAGGAGCGTGACAAGAAACGAGGCTCTTCTCAACACAATCAACGACAATTTCAAGCGAAAACAAACTTTCAGTTGGGCCCGCCATTTTGGAATTTCATGGGTTGCGCAATGCGCATGCTCAATGGGCGGGGGAGCGGAGATAAGCCCCTGGGTACGAGGAATTGGTAGTTGTCGCGAAAGTTTAATTATGGAAAGATTGATTATCCAACCCATTAATTTTTGGTTAAATTTGGTTGAGATTTGGACGAGAAAGTAATAAAAATCTACAGGATTCTTCGTGTAAAAGAAATGCTTGATTGCGCTCATTATCTTTATTTTATGTAAACATTTTTGCAATCTATACGAGTGCAACAATTAGCATTTTATTTAACAAATAAAACCTAAAGCTCCGTGCATATGTACTCTTATGAAGGCACGTTTGACGTCATTTGAACACGAAAGAAGTTGAGTAGAGGCACGAGGCGATAGCCGAGTGCCTTTACACTTCTTTCGTGTTCAAATCACGTCAAATGTACCTTTATAAGAGTACATATGCACAGGAGCCGATATGTTTTATTTGTTTTATAAAATAAGAAGAGGAAAAATCAAACTAAAAGTGAGGTAGTTTAGGAATTTGGCGGGCTTTTCCAGCCAGCTGACGCCATTCTACGTCATTCATGATCTATGTTCTCTTATAAATGCACGGAGCCCAGCCAATCAGAGCGCGCGTAGAGGGCACCTTATTTTATAATCATTCATACATGTGTAGGTCTCGTGAGCTAGCTCGGATGTATATTATATGTGCGAGTAAAAAAACAATAATTTTCTTAAAAGATTAAAATTGTTTTTTTGGCATAATAAATTAAGACAAAACACAGCTTTATAATTACATTTTTGTTCAGAAACGTAATAAGTTAAAAAAATTTTTAGTAGAAGTTACTATTCATTATTTAATAACAGATGGATTAGCCTCACTGAATGTTGTAAGATCACTTGCACTGGCAGACCTTCTGGTACAGTTTATAGTTTGAACTAAACGATCTTCTTCAACACTTGATAATTCCAAATCAGATATACAATGTCTAACACGCTTGCTAAAAGATGGCATAGTTTCTTTCAAATATTTTCCCAGTCTTCGAATTCTTGGAAGCTTAAATGTCTCCCATTTTGTTGAAAAACAGAAACTATCCCACGTTGGTTGTATTTCTGCTGGATATTCTGTGTCAGATTTCGATGATGACAAGTTTGTTTCAACTTTTTCATCTATAATAGCTGCACTTTCTTTGGTATTACTTCTCTGAAAATGACCTGTCTTTGCTTTCTTGCGAGCTTTCCACTCACCTTTGCCTTGTTTTTTACCCTGCTTGGATTTATTTTTGTGCTTTTCTACATCATGTAACCTTGGTTCATCTATCACATGTGTCGTTTCCAAACCTACCCTGTCTGTGGAAGAAATAGTTTCTATAATACAATCTGATGTTTCATTAACTTCACTTCTACCTGTGATCTGTTGATGTAAACTACTGCTGCTGCTTTGACATTGGTTTGTCGTTTCCTTTGATTCATCATCGCAGAGATTTTGATTTTCTATAACTACATTTTTTCCTTTTCCTGAACTGAAATTTCGTCTTTTCCCTTGTTTTTTAACAATTTTTAATCTAACTGAGCGTACACCACCAATTCGATGGTTTCTTCCTTTGCACGAAGGGTAGGTTGCAATTCTACGTACACGTACAGGTACAGATTCTGATGGTTGACTTTCGACTGAAGAACTGAACATCCGAACATTAGCAGTGGATGTCGTAGCTCTGCTAACTGAAGCTGCCGGGTTTTCCAATGTCCTGTTTTGTTGTTCTAAAATAGTTGATCTCGGTTGTTGATTTGTTTGTTCTTGATTGTTGCTTGTTGTAGAAGGATTCGAAGAGAATTGGTTGATAAATGCAGAATAAATTAATGTTACAGTAACAAAATTTCCTAACACAGCAAAACAAGTAAATAATGTAGGCCAGTTGAATATAACATATCTACAGAAAGATAAAATAAGTAGTTAGCATCCACGGTATAAACGAGGAACAGTATGTCAAAATTTCCTGAATTGAAATGAATTACCTGAGCCCTGTAAATGATGCTTGAAGTCTAAGAGTTGACGAATATATTTCAACTTGTTTTGACATAATTACAACCTTGGCTTGCACTACAGGATTGTACTAAAATCAATAAAAACAACCAGTAAAATTTTAGAAATATGAAAGTGTAAAGGAAATTTAACAATAACAACAAAAATATTCTTGCAAATTATTTACTAATATTAATGCACGAATCAGTGTTAAGACTGGGGGGGGGGGATTTTAATTTTTTTTAAATGAACTGTTCAAAAGCGTGACCCTGGGGCAGAGAATTATGATCAAATGTAGGCAAATTGCCCCTCTCTGCCTAGGAACATTTGAAAATTTCCTTTAGAATATTTAAATGCCCCCACCCCAGGGTCGCGATTCAAGAGCAAATGCTGCAGGGTGGGGATAGACATTTACCAAATCCCCCACCTTTACCCGGCCTCCCCCCCCCCCCCCCCCTTGGGCTTAACACTGATTCGTGCATAATAAATTAAAGCAAAAAAAATCTTACTGAATCATCAATGTAGTCATCAAAAAAGTTAATTTTAACTTTCTGTTTTTCTTCTGTTATTCCAAGTGTAAGCGGCAGAGAATAGAATACTGTTCGGAATAAACGAACTAAACTGGATTCATAATGCAGCATACACTTAAATAAATGGTAACAATTTGATTAATAAAAAAATGGCTACCACTGTTTATATAAAATATTTGTATAATACAAAATATCTTACCGAGCGAGAAGAACTTTTTAGTACAATTCCTTTTGCTGATAGAAATTTGACATTCACCATAAACATACCTAATAATAAAATAAATTATATGCATATTAAAAATGGATAGCAGAATGGAGGGGTTTGGGAGGAAGCCTTTAAAAAATTCCAAGTAGTACATGATGTTTGTATATCCGTGTTCAAATCATAAAGTGCATTCACGAAATCCTCATCTGTATTTAGGCAAATCACATACAGTATGCTAGAATGACAATCATATGCAAGAATTATGATGTAGATGAACCTTTAGGCATTAAATATAGCAGAAAATACCCATATTCCCCCACAAAAGAAACAGAAATGGTTCCTCCCCCCAAAGCAGAAATGGGCCCCTCCCTAAAGCAAAAATAGGTCCCCCCACAGCATAAATGGGCCCTCCCCCCAAAGCAGAAATGGGTACACCCCCACCCCACCCCACCCAGAAATGGGTCCACCTTAAATGAAATTTAATTTTATCATCTCCTTTATCATCTTGTTCCCCCCATCCACCAGAAATTATCCAACCAAACAACCAAACACAATAGAAATGCCCCTCCTATGGTATTGTTATAAAGAATTGTTTAATATAATTTACCAAGCTTTTCATTAGTTGGTGAAGAAGGCATGTCAATATCCAGAAACACTTTGTAAGATTGACCTCTCATTAACATCTGAAAAAGAAAAAAAATCACTATAAAGTTTGTCAGACAGACAGCGCTTATAAAATTTAATATCATAAAAAAACTTAAGTTTAAATTTCAAGAAAAAATATTAAATTCATGATAATTTCTCTTTTCAGGTCAGCCACTAATTTGAATTTTTAATGAATGTTTACAAAGAAGTTAATATGCAAATTTCAAAAAGCTACTTGCTTGAAAGCATGTTGTTTACCTAGTTTTGCCGTCAAGCCGTTTCAAAGCTTGAAATTAGTGCCGCAAGGCAAGATTATATTACTGTAGTTTGAACATATCATCATCAAAAACGAATGGCGCGAAAAACTTGAACGACTTTCGCAAAACAAACGAAAAACGGCATCCCAATAAAGATTAACTTGTCGGAAGTCTACCGAGAAATTCTGCAATCGAATTAGCAACGAATTACTGAGTAAACGAGAAAGCCGAGTATTCTTTAAGCTAGAATGTAAAAGAACTTACTCTTTCTTCATTTGCTTTGTTCGTTGATGTAAAAAACACACTTGCTTCAGGATATGAACACAACGTATTCGAACTTGCTTGACATTCTGAGCTATAAAACACAATACTCTAGCTAGTTTACTCAATAAGAAATCAATATCACAATAATAATATATCATTTTCATTGAGTACAAACCTGAACTGTAGATAAACTGGTTTGACATGCGATACAACTGGCATGTAAGCTTGGTAGAATGTTACGAACATTAAAACAGCAACGAACAGCAGAACAAGACCAGTTAAAAATGAAGAAATAGCACGATAAAATATATATCTAAACAGCAATATCAATAATGATAAAAACGACTTGACAAGAGCAAGAAAAGTCGACATATTTGTTTTCGTTTTAATATCTATCTCGAATATTATTTGAGTTCTTTTAACAAAATATTCACTCCAGTCTGTCGTCACTTCCCTTCGTGGCACATGCGCAGTGATTAAAACACATCAACCAATCAGAATGCTTGTGAAAGACACTTGTCATAGAGTATATCGACATCGTCGTGCCGTTGATTGCCCTTATATCAACTTAGTCAAAAGGTAAATATACGCACACATGTATATATTGTGCGTTCCCTCAGGCGAAAAACGTTGTTAGTTCAACAGAGTGGGTGGGATTAAAATTGGAAAAGTGAAAATATGAATTTATAATCCGTTCATTTGAATAAGATATTGATGATCTCCAGGGAGATAGACTAAACTTTAAGTTATACTAAAAGTATTTTTTAAGCTACTGCATTCGCCGATCGCCGAGAGTCAAACACGTGTACATTTGGCAATTTTCAACAATTTACATTTAATAAGTCAGCATTTAAAATGATGACACAAAATTTTCATACTCGTGAACTTTGAAATGGGACTTTTGAATTTTACAACGGATATAAGCTGGCTTACATAGAATCAAAACGTAACATCAGTAATAAGATTCTGTTTTATTAATTATTAGACGGCAAAAACTGGCATAATTACATCACAAATACCAAAAGACAATCACTGATTCCAACCTTATAATTGTGTAAGTGCGAAGTGATGTTCCAAAATTAGTAAATCTTGAGGAATAGATTTGGAGAAAACGTTAATCTGAAATTATTTTTGGGGGATTTAATAGGAAATAAACTGATCGTTTTTTCTGATAAGGTCTCTAAGAGACATGTCAATGTTTACTTGTCTAACACAATATGAATAAAGATAATGATCCATTGTATAACGGTGGGCTATGACCGCGTGAAAAGCAATTTAACTTCAATGTTTCACACAAAACGTTTTCAAATGATTTATCATTACTATATATAATAAGAAAAGAAGAGCTAGTAAGCTCTCGCATTACTGGTTTTCACTCAATTTGACTTCTTTCAATAGTAGACGTAATTCATGCAGCCCATTGGGGGGCAGGTTTGATTAAAAAGTAATTTGAATTTCCTGGTATTATTCGCGAGATCATGCAGCTGTGCAGGTGAGTTGCTTATTAAAAGAAGCGGCGAAAGGTCTTGATTATCGTCAAGAGTGTCTAAACTCTTTCTCAAAAGCTATGTTTGCTTTTTCTTTTCTTTAATTTCAACACAAGCAAAAATCGAGAAGTCAGAAGTCAACTAACTTAAATGTCGTCATATACAGTTTCCGCCATGTTGTTCGTGACATGATCCTTGGCAAGGACCCGCGAATGTGAAACATTGAAAATCGAAGAAAGAATATGAAAATTAAAGAGGTTTATACACGCGAAATGTTTACAAGGGTGCCAACATTTATTCCTACCTCTTCAATACCCACGACATCAACGGATCAGTCACGTAATGTGAAAGAAAAGACAAGAACCGAAAAGGCAAAAACAACGTACATCAAAACACAAGAGCCAGCATCGCGAAGGAGGAAAAGAACAATAAAGTTACGAAAAAGATTAGCAACAAAAAAATCAGAAGAGAGTGGTTATGTGGGTGACATGCTGCCCATTATTAACCAAAATACTGAAGAGGATAGTAAAATACAAACTTTACAAACGCCAAGTCATCATCCTGAGTCAAGAAACACTAAACTAACAGACATGAGTCGTGCTATTTTACTACCTTATACAATGACAGAAATAAAAAAAAACAAGTGCGAAAAGAATGACAGTAGATTGTTGAAACAGCTGCATGAACATTCGCCAACGAGCGAGACGGGACGAAGAAATGATGAAATAACGGAACAGGAGATGATTTTACGTCAAGGTACCGAAATGTTAACTCAGCCTAGATTGCACAAACGAAATGGAAGAAAAATTACCGAAGACATGACACATCATGATATCAAAACCAAAAGACACGCAAAAAATGAATTTGCAAACTTGGAGGGCAGCGAAAGCATGGGTAATGTGAATATTACAACAAAGAGTAAACCAGTAATGAATCGTTTGGATAGATTACATCGCCATGAAGTTGATGGAGCAAACTTCCGTTCAAAGATACCAGTTCGGTTTCCAGGTATCCAAGCAAATAAACGTCATAATTCGAACATTAAAAGGAACGAAGCTCCGATGAAACTTGAACATTCTCTTCCGCCGATATACAATGTAAACTACCAAAAGATGACGGATAATTCAGGACAAGTCACTCAATCCATTTTAGATTACCAGAATAAACTAGAAAAAGATTTTCAACGACTTGGAGAAAACTTAGAAAATACTTTTAAATTGCTTCATCGCTATATTGCGTGTAGTAGTAGTACAGACAGTGATAGCAATCCGTGATGAGAGGAAAGAGCGAGGTTTACTACACACAAATGTAGGGTATATCAGAAGGGGATATAATAAGTTTCACTAAGCGGTCTTTATGACCACAAAACATGATGTTTACTGGGAAAATGATGATTTCACTAAACGGTTAATTCTTTTAAAAGTATAGTTAAGTTGTGTATATAGAAAACCAATCTTGAATAAGTGTGAATATAATAAATTTAAACAAATAGCAAAACTATATAGTATTCGTTAATGGAACACTTTACAGGGTATAGCTATAATTCAAACATGTTTATTAAGTTGCTAGAACATAGAGGGGAAGCTGAATATTTTAGTATACTGAAGTGACACGTTAGAACTTTACTTGACGTCTAAAACACATAAATTCAGCGTGACAATAAGCGGTAGTCTTCATTTTCTCGCGTAGTCCAAGCTTAGAAATATATATATTTTACTATTTTTAAGAACTGACTGTTTTTGTATAAAATTTCTGTAATTAAAAAAAAACACGCCACACCAGAAATGTAATTAAAATTGGATAAGAACAACAGGTCTTTGGCTTTAATAGTACCGCGCGCTGCACAAATGACGCCACGGCGTTGAGCCCTCATTAATTCTCAGTCATTTGTCATCTAATTGGTCCATTTCTGTTCACTTCTTTTTGTCACGCTATCCGACTTTTGCGATCGCTTTCATCGCCGAATCTCTATTCAGTTTTTTTCTCGCGCTATTGACCTTTTGCGATCGCGGCTTTCTTTGCCGAATTTCTATTCAGTTTTCTCTGCCGCGCTATCAATATTTTGCGATCACTGTCTTTGTTTTATCCGCTACTGAATGCAAATTCACCTGTTGGCACTCTCTTTATTCTTTAAGATAAAACCTTAAACGTATCTTACTTAAAACCGACAACGAAATTGCACTTTTTAAACAAAAAAGTGTAATAATCATAATTATTTTACAATAGTAATTAAAATAATTAAGATTAATTTACAATATCAGAAAATGTGTCAGTCGGTCGTAGGGGGAAGTCACTGTATTAATTTAAATTTTGCAGGTAAACGTACAAGGCTTTGCAACAGAATCTGGGGTTTCACTTGCACAGCAAGGATAGCATGTCTTTGCAGCTGTTTATATAAATTTATTTTTATCTTTATTCCTATATTTCCAAACTAAAAGAGCACCTGATATTACTAAACTTAACGAATGTCCTATCATTGCACCCACTGCACAAGGAATTGGCCAAACCTAAAAAGACAACAATTCTTTTAAAATGACAATTGAAAACAATTGCCAATAGTAAAAATTGTTACTTGCCCATGTTTATCAATTTTTTCCCTACACTTTACTCTAATGAAGGGCTCTGCTCAAAATGTCATTGTTCATTATAAAATTAATCTCAGCAGTTTACCACAACCTTCTCACTTTGCTTTATTAAACAACTCCCAACTACTTAATTGTGACAACCTTTTCAAAACATATGTGTGGTATACATTTTGATATTGTAAATTAATGTGAAAACCTTTGTCACATTTATTTTTATTAGAAGAGCTTTTGTATGCTAATTGCTAACCACTGTATTTCAGTTTTCATAGTAACTGAGGGAGGTTTGGTACCTATGCAAGCTGTCACTTTTGGGGGGGGGGGGGGGGGCTGGGGAGAGTACAACCCAATTCCCTCCAATAAAAGCTCAGTTGCTGGTGGAGGCTATATCATAAGTGAAGTTATTTTTCAACTCTAACCCTTTGAAGAATTTAATTACACAGCATACATCTTTGCAATTTAAGTTTTACCTGCCAGTCTCTGTCCCAGTCCAATGGCAGAGTGAAAGCTCCAACCCAGGCTCCCACAATGGTGAGCACCATCATATTACACAAACATGAAGCCAAAGTAATGCTTCTCCTGTCATAATAGGAACAAGTTTCATCATTTTCTGCTAATAAATCTTTATGTTTAGAAACATAAGTTTAGATCATTTATATGAAAGTTTTATATTTAAATATTTTAATATAAATATTTTAATTTAAACTTAATTATAAATTAGCTAATCGTTTACCTTTTGGTAACTATTATCTTCATAATTTCCTCTGTGCCAACCAAAAGACAAGGTAGAACAACTAAATTTGACATCATAATTGACCACATAAATGTTTCTTCTACAAAACTGAATACATAATACCTGGGGTGAAATTAAACAGATGAATCCAAACTCATACAGCAACTTCACAAAAAAGAAATTTCATATATAAAAAACCAAGGTTGTTTGTTACAATTATCAAGCTAAATCTAGTGAATTAACTCTTCAAATGTTTCCATGAGGAGACAAATTGCAACAGTAAACGAGAATTTGTCATAAACACCAATTTTATTGTTTAGCTTTCAACCTTGACTCATGAGCATTTCCTTTTCGCTTTGATGAACGCCCAAAAGCTAAGCAATAAAATATAATAAACTTGCATTGGTGCTGCCATAATTCTTGTTGACTTTCCTTCTTGCTATTTATTAACATTTACCGTAATATTGAAGCACCATAAAAAACAGCAAGGCAATGAAATAAAATTATGCCACCAATCCAGTTCAAAATTGAAGTGACTAATAACACCCCCTAAAAATATAGTACTAAAATTTGTTTTCTATTTCTAGTTTATATTATGTTGACAGATAGTACTGAATAGAAGCATTTAATGTTAACCAACCTTGTTCTCCTGAAGACGAGCTGGACTAGCCACTCTCTTCTTGACAGTCATAACAGTTAAAATAACATAGCCCAGAATATATGTCGAACAAAATATCTTTAAACTAGTAACAGGAGACTTAACTAGATCGACTTCTGGACTCAAATAATTTGAGACGGTGAAAGAAAAAAGAAAATTAACCATTAGAAGTGCAATTATTTTGAATGCTTCCACATCGTCCATATTGAATCCACGATATACACCACGCGAAAAACACGAGTGAGTTCCGCGAAATATTTTTTAAAAAGAGCGGGAAGGTTTAGCAACCGTGCCTTTTACAAGACAAAGTACCTTTGTATCCCCTTTTTTAACACAAAGTACCTTTGTATGCTTTGTATCCCTTTACAACACAAAGTACCCTTGTATCCCCTTTTATAACATAAAGTACCTTTGTATCCCCTTTTACAACACAAAGTACCTTTGTATCCCTTTTATAACACAAAGTACTATTTTATCCCCTTTTACAACACTATAAAAGGAGATACAATTATACAAAGGTGCCCTTTTTAAAATACCCCATCCCCCAACTTGCCTCCGAGTTTGCCACTTAGACATTAGAATCAGTAGCTGATTGAAACAGAGTTACTAACGATGTCTACGTACAAAAAATTACTTATATATTTATTTATAGACACGTGCTGAATTAATGTACTGGATTATATATAGTGCATTGTATAACCAAAAAATTACATGGTGCTTATCAGTGCAAGTGAATAGCATACATTATTTTATAAAAATCTTGTGTACTGTGTATTGTATATTCTCTTTAATATTGTTGTAATACGTGCGAAGTATAGAAAAGCGTTACAAGTATCGATTTTAAATTTGCTTAATCGCCGCGGCTCTATGTTGTTCAAAAAAATCAATAGGAAACTGAAGACTGGCGAAACTTGAACGAGGTATTTCAAAAATTGATGCAGTGGTGTTTTTGAAATAAGTTGGCTGAGGATAAAGTGCTGACGAAGGATAATAATGTGTCCATCGCGGCGGGAGCGTGGAAATACCATCTAATGATGGAGAATATTTAATATTAATACTTGGATGTTCTCTGTGACAAACACTGGCTTGACAGGGCCAAGGAAGAAATGCATTGTGACGGTGGTCTGGGAAGGTTTTTCTGGGTTTGGATGGCATACATTGTTGATGTTCTTCGCGTCTTTGCTTGGCACGGCGATTTTGAAACCACACCTAAACGAAAACAAAAATGAAATGTAACTACAGCCATGAGATTGCGAGCAACATAAGAGTACACCTATACGCAATTGTTGTGCTAGTGGATATATAATTGTTCTAATATGTATATCGATCCTGCTTATCGAAGTGGATATTTTTGGAAAGCCCGCGAGGCGCTCTGATTGAATTTGGTTGATTTTGCTGAATCATTAAATTCCGCGTCACATGATAAACGTAAGTATAGTTAATAAGTAATTATATATAATGTCAAAAATAAATTCAATCGTAGTGATGGTTTCTCGTGAATCCATTGCGATAAAATTCGGACACTTTTTAGTTGGCAGTAAAATTGTCAGCGTATAGAATAAGCATCAAAAGTTAGAAGAGTTATTCTTCGCCGCACGAAAGCTACGTTTGTGTACACTACAGGTTTGAATGTAGACCACAGGTTTACTCAACATTTCACCGTGTATTTTGAAAAACAATCAAAACAATGAAGTAACTGCACGCAATCCTATACCTGAACTCGTCCTTCGTCTAACTCCACTGTCCTTGCTAGCGAGTCTCTCATCTCAACATCTGGGTATCGAGATACTCGATACGCATGCTCCAGTTGTTCCAGTTGAAGGCGTGTAAAAACTGTACGATGACGGCGTTTCTTTTTTTGAATTTGATCAAAAACGTCTTCACTATCCCTTTTCCTTTTACAGAAAACTGAAAATAAAATAGAAAATAATTCATTAAAACCCATTTCTAATGATGTGCTAACAAATAATTAAATTGAAAGAGAATTTTATTTGACAAATTTAACTCTTAATTTACAACAATTTTCTTTATTCTTTCACAAACTGTATAGAACGTTCATAAATTTGACAAACTGCTCTCATGGCTCGTTGCTTCCTATCGTTGAAACCTCTTTCGAAAGTTTTCCGAGTATAAATGCCATAATTAGGAATTATAGGATTTTAATTCCACAAACTATAATTTTCTAATGGTTTATATTGAATAAAATTTGATCCAAACCATGGCGGAGGAGTTTTAAAGTAGTACTAATTTAAATTAACGATTTAATTTTCATAGCTATAAAACTTTATGTAAAGTAATGATAAAAACTTACCATTTAACTGCGTGGATATCAGTGGAGTAGTACTTTGATTGCGTATATGTCGCAGATTATCAGCTTGATCGAATAATCTTGAAGTGCACTCATTTTCTTGTTCTTCTGTTCTCTTCATATTTTCTTCAACTTGTTTCTTGTGTTGAGAATACTTACACACTACTTCATATAACGCACAACAAGCAGTTAATCTGGAAAATCCTCTCTCACGCTATTTCGCGCTGTTTCCCTCAAAGCTTTGAGAACACAAATGAACTACAAGTGTGTTTACTATGAGTTAATTGACACGACTAATTGTTTATTATTTCTTCTGTCAGGTAATTAAAGCTTGTTGTTAATTATTCAACACAGTTTTCGCTTCATCAGCAGATAAAGTCACGAAACCTTTTAATTCATCATAAACCTAATTAAAAATTACCTTTTAAACAGTAAAACCCCATTCCTCATACTAACGAATATTCGGATTAAAAAACTGACTTTTTAGAGCAATATTTCAGCGAGTTTTTCCTCATTGTACAATTAGAATATAGAGCGGTAAGAACTTTGCAACATTACAAACATAAACAAATGTTCCAAATACCGCGTTTTGAAATTTAACAAAAAAAACATTTGACCACAGCTCACGAAAGGCTAGAAATCACTATATATGCAATTAAATTATAGTTAAGATTTTAACGTTAAAATCCTTAAATGGCATAATTCTTTTCATGATTTGAAGTAATTACAAATCTTAAACGCGTAAGGCTACAAGAAAAAATAAACAATTAATATAGATACTTTTCAAAAACACCGACGGCTTCACAGTTCATTGAAGCGGCACTTTTTAAGTGAAGGAAATTTAGGAACAACTGTGCAGCGCAAGTTCTTGGCTTTCACCCAGGTGATCTGAAAACACGGAAAAGGACTGGGACTAGTTGTCAAATAGAAATCCATTTTTCGAATTAAACTATTTAATATCTCGTGAAATATACTTTATTTTGTTCCCAAATTTAGCATAGACTTATCATTTTCAACACTGAACATAAATACAAAGTTTCAACCAGTTTGATAAAGGAAAATGAAAGAAATAAGTTATTCAATACAGCAAAATGGATTTCTATTAGGTTGCTAGTTCCAGGCCTTTCCCTCACGGTCAGATCACCTGGACTATATAGTATATCACAAAACATTGCCGCCATCACAAATACAAACCTCTGTCTATGATTCAAACAATAATAATTCTTATCGATTAACAGAATATTTGATCGCATTTACCGCCCACGAATGTCGCCTGCTGAACAGACTACTAAACGCACTGCGACCTTTGGAAAAAACTAATTAAATGAGTCATTAGCACAGTCGCTAACTTTAAAATTTGGTGACTCGGGAATATTTTCAAAAGCAAGTAGGTAGAATAGCAATGCTTTTACATGTATACTACAGCGCAGTGCGCTGACACGAAAATGAAGACAGCACATATTTTACCTAATTTCATGTTGTCGTTTCAATAAAACACGAGTGAAGTATAGTTCACATCAAATTTCATGTTAATCTAACCTTTTCAATTATTACAAAAATTACAAAAAAATATTAATCTGTACTGCAATGGAAGATCTGAGTTCACGGATTGGGTTTTAAAATGAGTTGAGTTTTATCCTTTCCTTAATCTCACTACATGCGCAGTAGAAACTATAAACTGGCACATTGTAGCACTAGCCTAATTTAGTTCACGACCACCTCGGTTTTCTTTGATGTACCGCGGTTGTTTATTTTTTTGCCCCGGGCTACAATTAACTTGATTTCACCTGCGTGGTTGGGAAAATAAGCTTTAAATCCATGGTCACAAATGTGATAAAGGATTTATCATCGCGACCGAAGTGTTTTTAGACAATCTCTGTGATAACCAACTCAGTATCTCAGTTTTCTTAGGCAACCTGTGATCTTGAACTAAGTGGGTTAGTTACCTCGGGCCTTCGGGCCTTGGTAAATAACTGACGTAGTTACCTCGGTTCGGTAACTAAACTATACTAGTTACCTCGGGTTCGGTAACTAACGTATACACTGGTTTCTGCAGTACATTGTAGACAATTTGATTGACTGAGGACTACATCAGTTTTACTGCCGTTTTAAACTTTAACATAGCTATACATATAGTATATATACAATTTAATTATAAAAATAGTTACACTGCATCCCCCCCTCCGAAATCCCTATATTGTTTATCACTAGTGTTCATCAAGACGCCACTTTTCCGTAGCTTCGCGCCTAGCGTCTGGTAAAATTTGATTTCGAACGCCTCCCAAGACATTCGATGTCGCCTCCGTAGCAAGTATGATTGGTTGAACTACGGCTGATGGAATATGACGTAACACACCACCTACAGCGCCAGTCATGCCTTTGTTTTCGTGTTGTTCCTTAGCAACTTGGACGATGTTATACGCGGTTTGACCAAACCCCTGAAAAGAAAACGACAACAATAATTTAACATTGTCAGTGTAAAGCGATAGACCGCACGAGGTGTAAAGCGAGGGACCGCGCATCTATAGGTACAGTCCTCTTGCTGCATGGTCAGGACACTCTTCACAGTTTGTACAATGTATATACTGAATATAGTAAACGGGTGCCATATTTCTGTAAATAGTGCAAGTACGTTTGGGTTTCAATAACCAAAAGAAATTGTGGTTTATTGGCTCAAGCACTGTAGGACTTGGTCGAAACAATTCAAAAGTACACCGCTGGATGCACGGTGACGCCGGTACCGGCAAACGTGAAGACCGCTCAAATTTTCCGACACTCATGTGGTAGCGGTAGAAAGGTGTTAT
>OZ036002.1:5963142-6023142 GCA_964035015.1 Corallium rubrum
AATAAACGTTATCTCCTTAAGCCTGGTTTTCATATGTCGCCGATCGTCGGCGATTTGTGATTTAGATGCATGTTAAAACGGGAAGTGCAGCAGCATGTTGAGTAATAGAGAACAATGCAGAAAAGCAGTGCTTTTATTCTTTTACTTAACATGCATCTAAATCATGGGTCGGCGACGATCGGCGACATATGAGAACCAGGCTTAAACAGATAAACTTACTTATCTCGTCGGGACTTGAAAGGTCTTTAAAAAAATTGATCAAGAACTGAAGAGTATCCTAAATAAGAAGTTGATATTCCAAGCGTCATAATGGCACTACGCATGCGCTAAGTAACGCGTTTTGGTACCCTAATGTATAAGCGTAATAATTAATGTGAAGTCAGTGATCCTCTTCCTAGGCGATCAACGGACTATTTCAAGTATCTTGTCCATAGCATACAGTATTGTTACTATCATAATTGTCTTTTTACTTCATTTTGCAGGATACAATTAAAAAACCTACCGTTGATATAAGTATTCTACATAAATACTATTTACCTGATCGATATTTAGTCGCAAGGGTTTCAGAGAAATCCTTAAACAGCCTTCTTGTGAACTGAAATTTAGATCAGGACGAAGACCAAGTATTTTAACTGCAACCTGCAAAAAGAGTACAGAAAGAAATTTAGATTACCAAAACAGCTAAGAGCAGCAGAAACAGAACTTGAAAAGAAATATTAAGAAACGATTGATTAGCAATAACGCAAGGAAGAATTTATATGAACGATTAAAATAAGACGGCCAGATATTATAAATGAAATAACAAAAAAAAACAAAAAAAAAACAAGGAATGAAAAGACGTACCATATTCGCATGAGTTTGTTTTGGTTTGGCTTCAGTAGAATATTGATATAATAGTTTATTAATTTTGGATGAAGATAATCTATCACGAACTTCCACATCTTGTATGAGAAGAACTTGTCTCCAAGCTTGTTTAGTGTCGTCTGGATATTCTTCATATTGAAAACGTACCTGAAACAAATGGTCTTTGAAATGAATCATGTATAATATAAAACAACACTCATTAACACAAACAGGTAGTAAAATAATATCTAAATTGAGTTGAATTATAAAACTTTTAGTGCGATAATACCGTGATTTAGCAGCGTCTCTTCTTTGACAACGGCAAATAATTGATCTGTTATTACTTATTACATGTTTTCAGCTTGAGTTGGTAAAAGTTTTTTTCGATAAAAAAAATCTGTCCACAACTGCTCATGCACAATATTTTACTCTTGAATCATGATCTGATATTTGTCAGTTAAATATTTTGCTTAAAATAAAAATTTTAAATGCAACTGATATATAGATCTGCTACAAGTCAGGTAAAGACCTGATCATTCCTTGTACTATACCTTGGTCAACTGTAACTCCACTAATGTGTTCAGATCACGTGCTACTCCAGCATTTGTTTTCCAGTTTGTCCTCGTTTGAGATGGCTTTTTTATGTTGTTGCTATGACTACCAATCACGACAGGATCGTCGTCCATTTCATCCTCAGGAAATAATACCGTACCATCATTTTCTGCACCGTCGCAGGAAAATTGCTTCCTCCTTGAATCAAAGTTAAAAAAGAACACTAAACATCCACAAACTTCTAGATAACATACTAAAGTTAGTGAAAGATGATTGTAAATGTGATAACTTCACAGAAATACACTATTCCATTCATCGGCCTCAAATATACTGAACTCGTGACTGAGATTTCGGCAATGGACTCTGTAACTTATTACATGCCTATTTTTTGGGTCTAAATTCCAAGCATGAGGATCTCGGATTCGATTCTTCAGCTGGGAGGCTTTGAAATTACATTTTTCACAACTTAGTCCAGATTGCTTCTTAAAATATTCAACTTCTGTATAACACGCGCGTAGCCGATACGTGTCATATACTACATGTATAAAGATAAACGCGGGCGAAAGTGCAAAACTGAATTTGTAACTGCTTTAACTTGTCATGCGATGAAATTGAGGGTAATGTATTCCAAATAATCGTAACTAGCTCTGAATAACTGCGATTGTTCTGATGACGATTACATATACAAGATATAAAAAAACTCTCCTAACCTTTCCTTTTTCTTGGCAGGCTTTGTTTTATTAAAGTCTCTCCCTCCGTAAAGATACCAAATGACTGACATTTCTTTCACCGTGTAGCAGTTGAGTGGAGTGGGGTAATTACTTGGAGCTTTTAGTTGATCTACTCCTCCAACCTGCGCAAGAGATTAATTAGTATCGATTTGAAAAAAATTTTAAAAAATGTTTATGTAATTTTAGCAATAAAACAATTAAGTAACTCACAGGCACAGAGAAATAATCTGGAATTATTTTTATTTCTTCCCCATAGCACTTCACTTTTGGCTCGTCGTAAATAACCTGGAAAACAATTTTGAAACTTAATTTCACCCGACAGCTTGGCAGTCAAATAAAAGTAAACTATATTGTTTGAAGCTTTGCACGGCAATTTATAAACTAAATATATAGACCCTTTTGATAAGTACAGAATACGTAATTTTCCCTCTTTGACGTCAATTTCTTTTCAATTTTAGTTTGAATTCTTTTCAATTTGGTTCATTGTCTTAGCTTTTGTATATTTTCAATAGAATTCAAAAGGCTGAAAATGACGTCAAGTGCGGAATTGGAGTTTCTCGCCGTCTGAGTTTACGAAATAAGCGAGAAACGTGTTTCTCACACTGGAGGCCTAGGGTGAGGTGGTATATTAAGTCACATGTTAGGTGTCAAGTATCTTTTAGTTTCTTGCCACCATTGTGTGAGCAGTAGTTTCTTGCGGTGGCAGAACAAATGGCAACCCCGTGTGAGAAAATGACGTACTCTGCACTTATTAAAAGGGTTACACCATGTTTTTATTCAATTTCCAAATTAATTCTAAAAGTAAACTTCTTTTTTGATATAGTTCTTACTTCTTGTTCTTTCTGAGGGTGATCTAAAATACAGAATTCATCATCTGAGCCATCGTCTTCATAATCCTCGCTAAAATGGTCAGCGGACGTTGCAATACAGTTATCATCTTGTGACGTCATAACGCTGGAGTCACCAGTAAAATGGAAGACATCAAGCTTGGGTGAACTGTCTGAGTCAATGAATTCCTATTGACAGAAAAAGAATTGAACATCCTAACGTCGCTCTTTTCAGACATCTCTTCTTCATAATTAAATTGCGAGCTCGGCAGTTATATGAAGTCTATAATATGATACTATCGCTTTATAGAAATAATCTAATTTTTTTCAGAATTTTTTAGAGAAATAAGCATTTCTAAATTATTTAAGTACATAGCAGCTTAACTACTACATATATGTGACTATGATAGAAAAAAAAAACAAGTACAGCGAACGAGGTCATTCAAACAGTGTTTACCTTATTTTCTTCATTGGTAAGACTATCATCAATATTGGGATAACTTTCCACCATTGCTTCAGACATTAAATCATCAAGACTTCCATCTTCTGAATTGCGTTGTTCAACAGGAGAATTATCAAACACCTGTTCTTTGTTCTACATTAAAACAAAATAATTATCTTTTGAGAAAAATGGATACGAGAAGAGTTTGTTTTTAATCATATGTCTAAGCATATGATGACCTGAGCTAACCTCAGTTGAGTTGGGCTGAGCTAACCTCAGTTGAGTTGAGCTGGGCTGAGCTGAGCTGACCTAAGCTGAGCTGACCTAGGCTGAGCTGACCTCAGCTGACCTCAGCTGACCCCGAGCTGGGACGAGCTGGGCTGAGCTGAGCTGAGCTGAGCTGACTTACATCATCGGTAAGAACACTTGTTGATCGAACTGTAGATTCTCCCTGAAAATCGCCATCACTGACAAAATAATGAAGAAGGTCGTGCACAGCCGCCAGGGAGTCGGAACATGTTCGGATATGAACGATGTTGTTGGATAAAATAAGACTAAACTTAGGCGACGTCTGGAATAAAGAAAAATAATTATTAGAAAATGGCATTAGAATAGCATAGAATAGAATATATATAATAATATAATATGACTGCATGATCGCAATTTAGACAAAAGCCAATGGGGAGTGACATTAACGAGATTATGGCAAGTTCAAACAGTTAAAACAGTCTTGTGCATTTAATCATAATTTATGTTAAACAACAACCATTTAGTTTTTACCCTTTCCACGTCATTCACAGTATGTAAAGACAGTTCAAATAGGTCTACATCTGCAACAGATACATAATCTAAAAACCAAAATAACAAAGAATGTAAATTTTTCTCTAGTAAACGCTTCAGCTTTTTATAAGATCATACTAAGAAGCGAGAATTTGCTGTAATATCACGTTTATTATTTATTGCTAAAATACAGTTGGTTTCAGCTTGCTTTTGACGCAAATGTTCAGAAGTTCGTTCCGAAGTTCGCAAGTTCATTTGACCTTCGTATTTGACTGGCTATACTTCGTTGCTAGTAGCCAATCAAATGTCTAGTTCAATACGAACTTGTGACGTACTGTACCTTTTATTAAATCCATCGTTTCTTCTTCGTTGTTTGAAATAAGCAAAACTGCATTGTCGATTATAAATCTGATTGGAAAATAAAATGTAGAAATACCCAAAGATGAAGTACATATACAAATCATTTTCAGAGTCCATCCATCCGTCCGTCGGTCCGTCCGTCTCAGCCTGTCTGTCTGTCTGTCTGTCCGTCCGTCCGTCCGTCCGTCCGTCCGTCCGTCCGTCCGTCCGTCCGTCCGTCCGTCCGTCCGTCCGTCCGTCTGTCTGTCTGTCTGTCTGTCTGTCATGCTTATTTTCTAAGAGCAGAAAATTCTGTCACAATTGATGACCACACCTTAACACAGAAGCCTTGGAATCTGCTGTAATATTGCTGCAAACACTAAAACCTTCTGCTGTGATTAACAATTGATAAGGAATGTACATCGGCCTTAATGTGAATAACAATGTTAAAAATATTAATTTAGAATAATCTTTGTGTTAAAATAAATATTAATAGTTTTCATTCAAACTCAGCTTTACTTGTAGTGAATGGCACAAGTCCAAAAATGAACATGTAACATTGTGACGACAACTGGTGGAACGTAGCCAAGAACTTCCTCGTCAGTGATACAGAAGAAATCTATCATCTAGGAATATAACAATATACTCATCAATAACACTAACATCAAACACATGAGAAACACAAGTGATGAGTGTTTCAAATTAAATTGTACTTAATTTCCTGTGTACAATGACTTCAACTATTTTTTACCTGCATTAACCACATTTGTCCCTCGTGTACCATACGATGACGTAACGTTGCAGCACGTAGACATAGAGCAACGACAAACTCCTAGATTGACAGAAAGTTATCAACGATCAGTGAATACTACATGTAAGAATACTAGAAATGCCTATACGATGAACTGAAAGAGCGCTTGTATTTGGAGGTGACAAAGACGGATTGGAAGCAAAATTCGAATCGCAAGGGTTTAAAAATGCACAACATACCTTAGAATTTCTTTCAGAATCCAGAAAACTTTTAACGGCTACCAGAAGCATAGGTTTACTATCGCTAATATTTGCTTTAGACTCCGTCACTTTGATTCCAGAGTCAGACTCGTATAACGTACGGTACAGTGTTCCAGGATGAAAAACCGTATCCATATTTGAACTGCCAGTATCGACCAAGAATGCATGATGAAGAGCACAATAATTGGCCTGGACGCTAGTGTAGCAAAGGTTCTTTTCGCTTTTATAATCCAGAACATAAAAGAGCTGGGCATTGTCAAAGCGTAATAAGATTTTTCCAAGAGCATTTTGACAACCATTCTGAGAAGTAGCATAAGACAAAAACAGAAGTTATAAACCATGGGCAGTTATAAGGTACGTTTGATACCACCACCAAGCTCGACTAAAAACTTGTAATACACTCTCACAATACTGTACCTTGGTCTCAGGAAACATGACCATTCTCATTCTTGAAGTGTTCAAAGTCAAAGCCAATGTACTTTTTGGTCTCTTCTCAATGGTGTGCAAAGTTTTACGTTGACCAGAAGAATCACTTTTGTCGTCGTCTTCGTCAGAAGAATATGAATCTATAATGAAGAACAGCAAAAGATTAGGACTGATCAATGACAGTCTAACAACAACCAGTTTAATTATTGGTTCATACATATCAGCATAAAAACTGTGTAGTTGTTTGGTTTAGAGTGAATGATTCATGCTTACCATTGTTGACTGCAGAATGACACATTTGAAAACTGTCTTGACCAAGTCTGCCTTGGGCCAGTCGAGCTGCGATATCTACACCAATCATATTGCCTGTGATGACGTCATACGGTGGCTTATTCACCTCGGAGCCATCATGTGGTTCCCATAGTAACAAATCATTACCAAATCTGAAAATGACACGTCATCTCCGTAATAAACTAGAGTGCTGCGTAGGCTGTGTTTTAAAGAATAGTTTGGATAACGAAATACTGACACAGGGCTCAAAATAAAGGCCGGTCATATTACATAAATGATTGTTGTTGTGCTGTTGTAGACCCGTTTTATAATGTCTGATATATATTGAAGTGAACTATGCATGCATTCCCTTTTTATGACAAACGTTCATATCAGTATACTAGCTTATATATATAGCGTAGAATATACTTCATATGTTTTTTGTTGTGTTGTGTTGTGTTGTGCTGTGGGTTTTTGTTTGTTTGTTTGTTTGTTTGTTTGTTTGTTTGTTTGTTTGTTTGTTTGTTTGTTTGTTTGTTTGTTTGTTTGTTTGTTTGTTTGTTTGTTTGTTTGTTTGTTTGTTTGTTTGTTTGTTTGTTTGTTTGTTTGTTTGTTTGTTTGTTTGTTTGTTTGTTTGTTGTTGGGGTTTTTTGGCGGGGGGGGGGGGGAGTCGTGAAATTTGACTGGTCAAAAATCGCCTTTGACCGGTCACAATTGGAACTGACCAGTCACCATGACCGGCGTAACATGAAATGCTATTTTCAGCCCTGTCAGACATTTTGAACGGAGCCATTTAGCCAAGGTATGTAACATAAGTATACAGTGGCTTACCTATTGTAAATTAATTCAAAGAAAGATTGTTCGTGAAAGTTGACATCTATTTCAGGGAAATGAATTTCTACGTGCAATTTTGACGACAATGACGCTTTTTCTTGAAACTCTTTCATTTCCGATGGTTCTCCGGGAACTACTAACTGAAAAAATAATAACAAAAATACCGTAGGGCAGTATTAATAACAAATATCATAGAATGGCGGGTGGGTGAACTGACAGACAAACAGAGTGATATGCAGTTACACTGACAACTACATACATCAAAGCAAAAATAAAGACATAGCAGATAGACAAACGAACAAACAGATAGAACAGACGAACAAATAGACGGACGAACGAACAGACAGACAGACAGACAGACAGACAGACAGACAGACAGACAGACAGACAGACAGACAGACAGACAGACAGACAGACAGACAGACAGACAGGCGGGCGGGTGGGCTGGCGGGCGGGCGGGCGGGCGGACGGGCGGACGCGCGGACGGACGGACGGACAAATAAGGGTCTATAAACATTGTGGTGTTTACCTCTTCTTTATCGTACATGACAGGTTTAGAGGAGAAAGGTGAAGGTTCTGACTTCAAAATTGGACAAGTATCAGATAAACTGTCTGGGGAGGTATCGCCTGAAGATACTTCTTCCAATTGTGGTCCAGAGACTGGTTGAACATGAAAGATAATCCTAGAAATAACACAACACAATGAATTAAATACTTGACGCTAATCTCTGAAAGACTCATTATATTATAACGTATTTATATCAAATGCAACAACCTTGGCAGATCAAAACCATTTGAGTCCGTGTCGTTTTCAGTATGACGTTGACTGACGTGAAGAAAAGGAACAGGTTGATCTTCGTCATTTAATTGAAGAGAACCTAAAACAAGATCCATAACAGTGAATTAAGATATGTATATATATATATATATATATATATATATATATATATATATATATATATATATATATATATATATATATATATAAGAATGATTCATTGAATATTTTTTATATATGTCTTGAAGAAGCCTACCATTTAAATGTTTGAACCTCATTTCATAAGATGAAGCAGGTTCACTGTCTTGAAGGTTGGTTTCAAACACGACATCCGTCCATTGTAAAACACAAATTTCGTTTCTTAAATTCTTTTTTAACCACGAATGACTCACACCATGTCCTGGTTGACGTAGGTCAGGAATAGGAAACCTAAGATGAAACATTTATATTTTTCAATCAATTGACATAGAGAATAGAAGTTAGCTTGGATATAGAAATAATAAAATAGAAAATATTTACCTTAGTGAAGCGGAAATATTGGGACATGCAATCTGAATTTGTATTTTTTGGTCACACGAAGAGCCGTCGTTCATTGTTCTTGAAAATAAAGCCTGCTGGTTCTGAGAATAAAATAACGGTTACTATGGTGATTTACTTCATATGACGCTTCATTTGCCACAGAAGATATCGATCAAAACCTTAGTCATCATCACAACCACCACCACTCTCATCACCATCACTATCACCACCACCACCATCCAGCATCCTCATCACGACCACAATCATCATCCCCACCACCATCATCATCACCACCATCACCACCACCACCATCACCACCATCATCACCACCACCACCACCATCACCATCACCACCACCATCACCATCACCATCACCATCGCCACCACCACCACCACCACCACCACCACCACAACCACCACCACCATCATCATCACCACCATCACCACCACCACCACCATCACCACCACCACCATCACTACTACCATCATCACCACCACCACCATCATCACCACTACCGTCACCACCACCATCACTACTACCACCACCACCATTCTGACCATCAACACCAACAGTGTAGGAGACGCTAATAAAGTACTTACTATATCCGTTCGGACAGCACCAGAAGTAAAATATTGTGAAGACGGTTGTGCTTGATGAGGGTTATGAGACGAAGGATAAAGAATGTCATGTAATCTCTCCATCAAACTTATATCAAGCTCCACCTCAAGATCACCAAGATGAACATCGATCTCTGTCTTTGGAATAACACTGTGACGTCCTTGGATAGAAGCCTGCGAAATACAACATTAATTAAACTATATATTAAATAGCTGCACTGTGGAAAAACTAAGAAGTTAATAGTTATACAGGGTGTATCAAAAAAAAGGCTACCCTTAGAAAATATAATTAACATTCTTTTCAAATAACCTATTGTATATTGACAGCCCTGGACACATACGCGTTGCTCTGTGGTCAGTTGAACCATTTTTAATCGAACTGATATGAATATAATTAACATTTTTATTTCAGTTATGCTCCTTCATACGTTTAGAAGTTATCGTAATTTCCCAGGTGTATACGACCATTTGTTTTTTACGCATCCGTGACTTCAGAGGTGTCCAGGGCTGTCAATATACAATAGGTTATTTGAAAAGAATGTTAATTATATTTTCTAAGGGTAGCCTTTTTTTTGATACACCCTGTATAAGTCTTGGCTCTTCCTTACTGTAGAACAATTCCTCTGAATACTTTTGTACTTGGCTTTTAAACAAGGACTCGTTGTCGTATGAAATCTTCCCAAACTATGCAACTGATGTTCCTCTCTTTCCGAAAGTTTAAGAAGCTACAATTAAACAAATAGCAAGAGGAACTTATTTTGCAGTTCATTTGCTGCGAGGAACGTTGGTTAATCGAGGAAGAAACTGCTAGAAAAATATTAAACTAAGCAAGTTATTCACCTGAGTGACATGATGCGTTTTCCGTTCTTTATTATCAACTAAACATTCCATTACTTTCATGAGACCAACTGTAACGTCAGCACTCAAGCTCTGGCACGAAGATGTGCTGGATACTTCACACGAAATATTGACAGTCGCAAAAAAACACCTAAAAATGACAAACGAATGTCGAGAGCATCGCATGCACCTGCAAACCTGTAACGTCACGTAAACCCGTCCGACATTTGAGCTACTTTTTTCCCAATGGACGTTTTCTGACCAACAAAACCATGACGAGGGCGGACGCGGCAGGAACGACAACGAGAACACTAGCAACAACAGCACCATTAGCAACACCAGCACCACACTACCACCACGAACAACACTACCACCAAAACCACCACTAACGACAGCAGTTGCTAACCAACGTGATAACGTAAAGTACTTAAATTTAACCGTTCCAACGACAAGACCTACCTGAGATGACTCTGCCCACATGCATTATTAAATTTCTCCTGGATTTGATCCAGGTCTTTGCTACCAAAACCAGCAGACGATATTCGATCAAAAAATCGGTCTGCAATTTTACAAAGAGGATGATCCGAAGATGTACTAGTTTCAGATTTTGCAAGAAAGTGTGTAGGTGACTGAAGAACAGGATCGTTTAGGAGTAACGTAATAGACAAACCACTCAATCTAAACAAACATTTAGTAGTATTGTCGCTTCCATTCTCCAAGCCAGATATACCAGCCAATCCAGGGTTGGACATAATTAGTTTGGACAACGGTGGACCTATATATACAAATACAGACGATGACATAAATATTGCAGTAATATCTAAAATGTTCCGACCAGCTGTTCTAATTCGAGATGCAGTCAAAACTCTTCAGATAATTCTATTTGTCAAGGGAGAACCCTTAACTAGCATACCCATTCTTCCCTGGAACGACCAAAACCAGACTCTTTATTAATTTAAAAGTAGTTACCGTTAATGATACTTGTAAAGTAAATCACTTTTTATACAATTGGCCCCACTTACTGTTTTTCACATCAGCAGCAACATTATGTAAAGGAACAATGCCTGCCTCTGAAACTCTTTGCACAAGTCCTTGGGCATTCGGAAGACCATTCATTTTATTAACTGATAGTCCAGCAGAAGATGATACTTCATGATCGTCGTCCGTGAGGGAGTAAAATGTTTCTCGTTCTGTACAACTATTATAAGTGTTTTCACAGTCCACATTATCACTGTCATCATAACATACATTCCATAAATCTATCTTTGGATGTAAGTCTTGATGTTGTTTTCGTTCATTTAACATTTGTTCATGAAGTTCTTTTTCTATCTTTTTAAAATCATCAGCTTTCATTGGTTTATTTACCAAGTCGTTTGAACCCGAATAATTAGTTAACTCTTAAAGTGAAAAAAAGATAATCTTATTCCTTTATTAACTTCTTCAATTTTTCGTTTACATCTTGCTTCATCAGCCTATCCTCCCCTCTTTATCATCTATCACTTTCCTTCCTTCCTTCCTTCCTTCCTTCCTTCCTTCCTTCCTTCCTTCCTTCCTTCCTTCCTTCCTTCCTTCCTTCCTTCCTTCCTTCCTTCCTTCCTTCCTTCTTTCCTTCCTTCCTTCCTTCCTTCCTTCCTGTAATGTTTAGGATAATTAGCATAAATTATAATAATTAAGGAGCACGAGGTGAGGACAGTTTTGTAAGCAAGAGAGTGATTAAAAGTGATTGTGAAAAAAGACTAGTTAAACACTACACTTCCCTCCCTCCTTCCTTCCTTCCTCCCCCCCCCCCCCCCATCCCCCTCCCTCCTTCCCTCCTAATTCCATCCTTCCCTCCTTCCTTCCCTCCCTCCTTTCTTCCTTCCTTCCTTCCTTCCTTCCTTCCTTCCTTCCTTCCTTCCTTCCCTCCTTCCTTCCCTCCCTCCCTCCCTCCCTCCCTCCCTCCCTCCTTCCTTCCTTCCTTCCTTCCTTCCTTCCTTCCTTCCTTCCTTCCTTCCTTCCTTCCTTCCTTCCATCCTTCCATCCTTCCATCCATCCATCCATCCTTCCTTCCTTCCTTCCTTCCTTCCTTCTTTCCTTCCTTCCTTCCTTCCTTCCTTCCTTTCTTCCTTCCTTCCCTCCCTCCCTCCTTCCTTCCTTCCTCCCCCCCCCCCATCCCCCTCCCTCCTTCCCTCCTAATTCCATCCTTCCCTCCTTCCTTCCCTCCCTCCTTTCCTCCTTCCTTTCTTCCCTCCTTCCTTTCTTCTTTCCTTCCTTCCTTCCTTCCCTCCCTCCCTCCCTCCCTCCCTCCCTCCCTCCCTCCCTCCCTCCCTCCTTCCTTCCTTCCTTCCTTCCTTCCTTCCTTCCTTCCTTCCTTCCTTCCTTCCTTCGTTCCCTCCATCCTTCCTTCCTTCCCTCTTTCCTTCCTTCTTTCTGTCCTTCCTTCCTTCCAACCTTCCTTCAGCCCTTCCTTCCCTCCCTCCTTCCTCCCTCCCTTCCTTCCTCCCTTCCTTCCTTCCTTCCTTCCTTCCTTCCTTCCTTCCCTCCCTCCCTCCCTCCCTCCCTCCCTCCCTCCCTCCCTCCCTCCCTCCATCCATTCCTCCCTCCCTCCCTCCCTCCCTCCCTCCCTCCCTCCATCCATTCCTCCCTCCCTCCCTCCGTCCCTCCCTCCATTCCTCCCTCCCTCCCTCCCTCCATCCATCCATCCATCCCTCCCTCCCTCCCTCCCTCTATCCTTCCTTTTATCTACATTTTACCTGCATTCTGTAACTTATTAATATCATCCACCAACTCCATCAAAAGATGAAGTTGTTTTGGTGAGATTAAAATGTTTAGAGTGCCAAGAAAATACTCGAAATCAATCTACATGATGGAAAATGAAAAATAATAAATATCTATATACTTAGAAACCCTGCTAAAATAAGCTCAGAATTTAAAGCAAAAAACATCAGGCATCATGTGTAACAGCAGCAGTAGTACATTACCTTTGGCCCAGGAGAAGAAGAATTCAACTTCCATTTCACTTTGGCCTCTTGTTCCCCAGCACTTGCAAGTATGACAACAGCTGGTAATAAATGTCGAGGACTCAGTGCATTTACTGTTAAACTCTGAGTAAAGAGAGCACTTTGATAAGGAGACAAAGGTGGAGAAGATGTAACACTTTCTGGTGATGAAGATCTTTGGTCTTTTAACAGTGTATTTCTTAAGAGAGTGCGAGATGATTCATGAAACTCATCCAAACTTAACTTCAGTCCAAATATACGTAATTGTTTATGTGCTAGAGATGGTGGTTCAAAAACATCGTAACTTGGCTGTTGACCTTCAGAAACATCGCTGGAAAGATCTGAATAATTAATCCTACATGTAGAAATAAAACATATAAATAACTCTTCGAAGCAAAATAGAAAGAAGAGAAAGAGGATGGAAAGAAGAAAGGAAACAAAGGAAGCAAAGGAAGGAAGGAAGCAAAGGAAGGAAGCAATTAAGGAAGAAAAGAAGAAAGGATGGAAGGATGGTAGAATGGAAGGATGGAAGGATGGAGGAATGGAAGGATGGAAGGATGGAAGGAAGGAAGGGAGGGAGGGAGGGAGGGAGGGAGGGAGGGAGGGAGGGAGGGAGGGAGGAAGGGAGGGAGGGGGGAGGGAGGGGGGAGGGAGGGGGGAGGGAGGGAGGGAGGGATGAAGGAAGGAAGGAAGGAAGGAAGGAAGGAAGGAAGGAAGGAAGGAAGGAAGGAAGGAAGGAAGGAAGGAAGGAAGGAAGGAAGGAAGGAAGGATCGAAGGAAGGGAAAAAGGAGAAAAAATTTTAAAAAATGGAAGGAAGAAAGTGTTATGAAATAGTAGTCGACAGGCTAACAGACTGTACCTTTCCAGATGTATTTCTAACCCAATGCCAGATTTTTTGTCAGGAAGAAGATGTTCAAATCGGATCAGCACATCTTGAAAACTAACCTTAATCCTTGAAAGTACTAGAGAAAAAGTATTCAATACAGTATTATTTTAAAGAATGATATAAATGAATGTACATGTACTGTACACAGTGTTCGAAATAAAGTTCAGAAAATACACCTAATTTTGTAGGCTGTTTTTTGTAAGTCAAAATTTTTGCTGGCTGTTTCCCAAGCAGCAAAGATATGTTCTCATCACGTTCGTTCATCTTCGCAATGGCACCATTAGTCTGACCCTTGTTTGCACAATCTGGCTATAAAGCAAATACTGATTTCTTTTACAATCATATACAGAGAAATCAAAACAAATTACCATAATTTTGATCTTGGCAAAAGCAATTTCACCGATAACCCAAAGTTGAGTTATATTTTGAAGTTAGAAATCGCCGGCAAGGTCCTAAAACTGCCGGCTATCACCGGAAGCCGGCTGCTATTTCGAACCCTGGTACATAATTATACAAATTATAGTTGATACTTTAACTACCTCTATATGCAAATTTAATTTTTCAATTAATTATGCTGTGTTTACTTAATCCTTGTCTGACAATAACAGTGGTCACTTACATGTATGCAAAAATCATTTATATATAAACTACTGGTATATATATAAGCCATTTGCAATACTACCTGATTCAATAGTTTGAGCAAATGACTCCAAGCCATCAAATGTTTGTTGAGGAGGTGCTTGTTCTTGACATTCATCATCTTTTAAACACTCTTGAGCTAGTTGTAAACTTGTTGTCATTGAACTAAATGCAACTGATTCTGAATTGATACTACCAGCTGCAAAAATAGAACATATTATCATCTTTTAATTTGTAAGTAATTGTGTACAGAAAGGTGCCTTTAATGTAAGACATTTAAGTTTAACCTACAAAAATGTATGTGCAGAAACTTTTTTGAGACTAATAGGCATAATTTTAGTATAAAAAAACCCAATTTCACCATGTGTAAAATGCAATATATAATATTAACCATAGTCAACATTTTTCTTTGTCCCAACAACAACTTCCAAGCCTTTAATTTCTAGTTCACAATTTTCTTGCATCAAAGAGCTCCATGGTACTGATACAGATATAGTATGAATAAAACCATCGAGGATTTCTAAAGGAACATTTGCACCTTCAAGTAATTCATTTAATGCCTGGAAAAATAAGCAATATAATTATAATACAGTTACAGTACAGCACAGCACAGCACAGCACAGCACAGCACAGCACAGCACAGCACAGCACATTTACAGTACAGTACAGTACAGTACAGTACAGTACAGTACAGTACAGTACAGTACAGTACAGTACAGTACAGTACAGTACAGTACAGTACAGTACAGTACAGTACAGTACAGTACAGAAGGTCAAAATTAAAATTCAATACAGATTCAACTAAAAGTATTCACACAAAAAGCCTTTTATATTGATGTTGAACTGGTGTTATTATTAAAATTATTCATATTATTATTAATATTGTTATTAATATTATTATTATTGAACATTATTATCAGTTATTATTATTGTGCAGAGTGCTTAGACATTCTATATTTGTTGTATATGTATCTCTTGTCTTCATGTTTCACATCATCATTTAAAGAAGAACAAGTTTTAACATATACCACGCCATGTATTTTAAAAAGAATGTGCATATGACTCTAGCAAATGAAATGGATGACGACACTATTATTAAATGATAAAATGATAGTTTTGTTGTTTACGACCGAATATAGACACTTATAGAAAAACTATTTATAGTGATAACAAAGCATGACAAGAAATGTCTTATTTTACTTACCCACACATCAAGTGGTACGTCTTTTACAATTCCTTTGCCATTGAAAAGATCTACAGTAAGCTGATCCAACGTCAATTTTTCTTGAAGAAACTGTCCAACATAATGTTGTAAAAGATATCTACAAGCTCTCTTTTTGATGGAATCAGACCAAGGAAAATACCATGGCATGGTTGAAGCATCTAGTAGTCGTTATTTTTCTTTAAACTCAAAAAGCAAGAAGCCCAACATTGTTTAAAACCATCATATAAAACATTTTGATTCATATTTGTTTTCGTTTTCAACGTTCGCGTTTCACGAAGACTGGCACTAGCGACCAGAATATAATTATAACATAATTTATTCAAGCCATAGCAACATTTAGCATAATTAACATAAACAACGGTATTATGTCAACACGATCTCTTACCAAAATTAAGCGTATATCTTAATTGTAAAATAGGGCTCGAATTAAGACATGGCCTTAATTTATCTGTCCCACAAGCGGGATGTTAAACTTGAACACATAAAGCTAAAAATCCTAGAGGGGCGTTGTGGTCGGGCTCTGAGAGGTGGGACTTTTTTCCGGAGGGTTGTGATTAGGTTTAGAGTTTCTGGGGGGTTGTGGTTAGGGTATGGGGGAGAGTTTTCATTTAAAATTAAGGATTATCCTTAATTTTGGATGTGAGGTCGACCTGATTATGTTTATTACAGACGTGTCGTCATCACAAATTCTCAAGGATTAATATATTAGCATAATTAAATTAATATATGTATTGATCGTTTTCACTCACGTGATGGGTGGCCCCGTTGGGGTGGTGAAACAATATGAAATTTTGAACAAGAGTATAGAGTTAACTCATAAAGTTCCCATAGGATAAAGATGGCACACGAATATAGCCGCCATTTCATTGTTTCTGTGCATCAATATAGCCGCCGTGACGTCAGACGATCGATGAAAACCAATATTTCGGATGAGGGGGGTAATAGCTCGCCTTGGCAGCCTTGCAATATCTCTGAACATAGGGCTAAAAATTGCCTAACATTTCCTGGGAGCTGGTCCCAGTTGAAGGTACAGCGCAAGGTATAAAATCACGCTTTAGTTAACAGTTTTGCGCGAGATAAAAATATTTGTACGCGGGGGTAAAGGGAAAAATATTCTGAAAATGTTAAAGAAGTAAGTCATTAATGTATTTTCTTCTGAGCTATTACTGTAAGTTCAAGTTTTTAAGTGCGTCGGATATTCACCATAATTTTAATCAGGAATGTCATCGAATTATTTCAAGTTTGCGTCCTAGTTGCACTGGCAGTACCTTTATTAAGAAGAACTCGGGTCATCAAGGTCGAGCATGCAATCCTGAGCTATATGCTCATTCATGTTTTGTGTTATTTTAGACTTTTTTAGTGCCAGTGAAATTGCGAAGAAATAAACAAGAAAGCAACAAAAAACGGGGGAAAAACGCGACTTGAAACGCTAAAAAACACTTAAAAACTGATCCGCTTTCACTTTCGCAAAATTATAGACATTGCACAACAAAGATTGTTTAATTCATTTATTAATGGAGCGTGTCAAGATACAGACTAAATCACTGACCTACGCTACATCAGAGCTAAAGTAAATAAACATGCATGCATGGAGCTAGAGATGAGTTTCACTCGCAAGTGCAGTGAGACGGAGGACAATTACCACGAGCGCAGTTTTGTTTGCACCAATCATCCATGGCAGCAGATATCCATGGCTTTGAACGACATCCTTTGCCGCCGCTTGGACGAGTGGGTTTTGGTCTTGGTGGAAAAGGCCGTCTGGTTGGTTTAGGTTTAGGTTTAGGTTTAGGTTTAGGTTTAGGTTTAGAACTTGGTCTTGGCACGCCACGACGACGAATAGCAATATCTGCACAGTTGACGAATGACTCAGGTTTATCATTGACGTAATTATTACCAGTAGACCACCACCATTGCAAGACACAGTGCTCACAAGTCAAACCCATGGGCAGTTGAAGAGAGATCGTATAAACTCTATTAGCAGGACTGGTCAGTGGCCATTCAGCGTCTCCATTCTCTAGTTCTAACATAATCTTGTCTAGTTCATGTTGTTTGATTGGTGGATTCGTCAATGGCGCAATGCGAAATGTAAAGTAGCCCTTGTGATTGGCTGTGATTTTTATTTTAACGTCAATTTTCTCACCCTCATTATACTCTTTCACGATTGGTGCATTCCTTGCAAATGGCCCTGGATACGTAAATTTTGGGTTCGGAATGCCATACTCATCCCCACAAGCACCGCATTTTCCATTGTGTTTTCCCCATTGAACATTTCGTCCACCGCAGCTCAATTGATTGTCCGTGTATTCCTTGGGACCTCTGAAACCAACCCGCCAACGACTGGCTCGATTAACAGGGTCCATCATCATGCCATGACCATTTACCGCAGGAAAAGTTATCGTGTTAAACACGACAATTGCAATGATCGAATAGATCGACATCTATAGCAACCTATATATTAAGAAAAACATTCAAACATTTTAGGATAAGATGGTGCATATAGTATGATACGCAACGCATAATATATAAGAATGCGCGCTTTTTGAAACTAAAAGAATGTTATATCTTGTACGTGCGTGCCATACGCGCCAACGAAGGCATAGCAATTAACTGACAAAGTTATAAATGCAGGGAGTCATACACTTAGAGGGCCTTTACACGAGCCCGGGTTGAGTGCCAGCCCGGGTCAACTCGCCATCCCTGGCTTGGCTGCTTTTTTCCCAACCCAGGTCAGCTTTTCTCAACACAAATTATCATTTTCCAACACTTTTCACGAGCCCGGGTCAAGTCAACCCGTGTTTACATGAAGGCATTGACCAAAGTTCCGCACCGTCGCACTTCTCCAACCCGGCAAGACGGGTTGACCCGGCTATCGTGCGCTATAACAGGGGTTTATTCGTAGACAGGTTGACCCAGGTTGGCGAGCTAACCTGGGTTGGCTCTCAACCCGGGCTCGTGTAAAGGCCCCCGGAGAAAAAATGACAAAAACTAACTCTAAAAAAATGCTGAACCTAAAATATGAGTAGATTACAAAAAATAAGTTCGTTTTTTTTGAAAATTCACAATTCTTACAACTTTTTAAATTTGTCTTGTCAATTTAAACAAAATTGATTTCTGAAAGTTAACTAGCATTAACCTACCGGTTTGTTTCTGTGAAAAGAACTTCTTCTTGCTTCTTCAATACGAACTGTGAATGGACTATAGCTTTCTTTACATATATACAGAGGCGTCAACGTGTGCGCATGCGTGTGTTGAATGAAACAAAAACAGCTGCAGTTCTTAAAACAAAGCAAATGTGACACGAAAGAAAACGCAGAGGAGTCTGACAAAATACAAACTGAAATATGTCAGCTTGTGGGTGGAGTCTTTGAGGAATTGTCTTTCGTAAATCAATAATAAATATATCATATTTAGTTAAAGCACGCGTATATTGAACCAGCTAGTGATACGGTAAATTCACCAAAGAAAAACTGCCACAAAAATCAAGGAGTATATTTAGTCACCTTGACGGCTAGAGAAACAAATGAAAAAAATATTACCGGGTAGAAATATTTGAATGCACAAAGATCGGCGGCTCATATTTTATCTGTCAAACATTCATTATAAAATCTTTTATGTAGACTAAATCAATAAAGCTAAATCAATGTCATTACCGAAGAAGAAAGCTGTACAATAAAGTTTATTGAAGCACAGTTTGTGGCATTACGTTTACAATATCGTCGTACATTTGGTCATCGGCTGACAAAATCAATGTACTGCATGACATAACGATTTTAATTCTGACAAAGGACTTTACCTCAAACAAAGGTCTAACGCAAAAAATCGGTTAATCGTTTGCAGCACTTAAAAATACGGCAATGACCAAATGGCATTGAACATGAGAACTCCATGCATCAGATTCACAGCGAGCCAAAAGGGATGCGGGGAGCACCGGCCTGCTCATTTTAACTTTAAGACACGCAACTGATTTAGAAATACTAAACATCTTGAACATATTTAACAGATGAGTGAGTTTCCGGGAAATTTAAAAGACTTGCCTGAAGCAAGGTTTTGGTAACATAACTACATAAAACTTAAAAGATTATAAAAACTTGAAAGATTACTTGTTTGCAATTGCCCGATCATTAACTTTCTGTTATTCATCATATTAATTTTCACTTTTAATTAATATGAAGCTACTCACTACTGATATTTGCAAAATTGTTTTAGAGCGCATGCGAAGAGTAGCTGTATGCATTGAAACTCTTCAAATATGATGTTAATTTTGTTTTATTTCTTCGTGACATTCAATTTGATGTTTGTGCTATACAACTTCGTTTTGTCATTAACCCATTCACGACCCATGACCTGCCGTGGAGAGCTTACAGTGATCAGGAGCCATCAGATATATTTTTCTAACTTTACCAGCAATATAAATCAGGTTATGCTTAATTGAAGTTCAAGTACAGTATATTCAAGAGTAAAGAAAAACTGTCATCTATATGTACTTATACGCCAACATGCAAATGAACTCGTTAACATTATCAATACAATGTATATATCAGATTATATTTGTTCCACATCATAATTTAACTAACATTGAGCGAAACCAGCCAAACATATCTGATCAGTTACAAGCACACATTGACGATGGACAATATCCCATTGCGCAGTTATTTATACACCATTGATCTGTGGCAGTAACATAAATTGAATAACAACCACTTTGGGGGGAAGTGGTAGTTGTTGCAGGAGGCTGAGTTGCAGGAGGCTGAGTTACTGGTGGTTGAGTTACTGGTGGTGGAGTTACCTGAGTTACTGGTGGCTGGGTCGCTGGAGGTTGAGCAGTTGGGCATGGTGTAGGTGCGGGACAGTTGCATGGTGGACAAGTACCAGTGCTACTTACAGGGTTGGTCTGAGGTTGTGGTTCAGAAGTAGTGCTTGCTTGATTACCATCTGCAGGAAGAATAGTAATGTCTGCACAGTTGACAAAGGTCTCAGGTTTATCATTGTTGTAATTGTTACCAGTAGTCCACCACCACTGCATTACACAGTGGTCACAAGATAAACTCATTGGCAGTTGAAGAGTGATGGTGAATACACCAGTACCATGTCCAGTCGTAAGTTGCCATTCAGCGTCTCCATTTGGTAGTTCTAACATGATGTTGTCAAGATCTTCTTGTGTGATTGGCGGGTTATTTAATGGCGCTACACGAAATGTAAAGTAGCCTTTGTGATTCGCTGTTATTTTTACTTTGACCTCAATTTGTTGACCTGCGTTGTAAGTTTTGACAATTGGTGGGTTGGTTGCAAACGATCCAGGATAGGTATATTTAGGGGAGGCAATATTATACTCATCTCCACAAGCACCGCACTTTCCTCCGTGTGTATTCCATTGTACATTCCTTCCACCACAACTCAGTTGATTGTCAGTGTATTGATTCGGGCCAGTAAAGCCATATCTCCAACGACTGGCTCGATTGGCGGGGTCAATCAGCATACCATGACCTTGTGCGCGGTCGAGGAGTAAAATCATAAAGATACACAACGCATATGTCATGATGGCGGTATTCATATTTAACTGATGTAACCTGAACAAAATAAAGCAATTCCTTAGTAAACAATTAATTACAAAGCTTTACAAGATGCAATGTTATAGTATTTTATATTAGTTAGGGCATGTTTCGTATTGAACACGATTTGTTAGCGAAATTCAGACACTATGCCGTTCAGGTTCGTCCTCAGCAACTATAGATCGATTCAAGACCCAATGGCAATGCATGGTTCTGAATGATCCTAATTCACATGTCACTAACTTCACTTGGGAAGATCTTACATTCCTTTACAATGCAGGTGCGAGGAAAGGCTGCACTCAAAAATAAATTTGAAAGAACAGTTTAACTCATGTTTTGTGGCTAAAAACGGTTTTCGTGATCGTAAAAAGAACAGCCTGCTCCGTACATGAACAACCAAATATGATACGTAGTTTATAAACCAGAAAATTGGTCTCCAGATTCAGTTATCTGTAAATAATATATAGTCATGTTACACACACAGTTTCCTCCTAATATTAAACATCCATATCTTACCTTTCTTTCTTTCTGCTTGAACTTTTTTTTTAAAAAAATCGTGTTTTTCTCGTTGTGCTCAATAACATGAACGACTCTCGACTATTTTGAACAGCTTTCGAGGTGGTATTTAAAGCTTGCCGGGTGCAGTATCCTTCACTCCATGCAGTCAATAAATCACAAACGAACAATGGTGTACAATTAATATTCACCCTTCACCTGCTCGTAACAGCTCCTTTTAAATATCCTTTCTGATTTTATAAAAAAGCTTTTATTTATCTTTATTTTACAAAGTCCAGTCGTCGTTTAGGGATTTAAATTATGAGTGCTGCAATTGGCGTATTCAAATCACAGACTATCTTATGTAATTTGCCAACAAAGCCTATGTACATCTTTCATGCATGCATATACAGTAGGGGAGTATTTAGAAAGTATTGTGCTAAGTCAGTAATAAGATAAATAACAATATGAATAAAATGACAAGCTTGCATTAACCCAAGATTGATCAATAACCGCCAGCACGGCAGGCAAGAATAGTTTGATGTTTGAATGTGCACACATACTTTAAGACAGCTGTCCATTGCTGTTTAATGTATGCATCTACAATAACGATAAATCTTATATTTAAAACACTTACATACTTTAACTTATTACACTGTCCTTATTATTACATGACATATTTCAGTCAATTTTTCTATATCGCTCTATATTGGTTACAAAAACGGTAACCCAAAAACGGTAATCTGTTTTCGACCGCTGCTATGCAAAAAAAAATATTAATACTTTTGGTGCGCTTTCCACAGAAAGCAGTGCGTTCGAGATAAATATTATACTTATGATTGCGCATGAGCAATAAAAATGACAATTTAAGCTATACAAGCTTTTGCATGCATGGGCTGCGCATGTGCGTCGGGGTCGTGCGTTGGAGGTACTGCCAAACGGTGCATCGCATGCTCGACGCTACCACTACCGGCTGAGCTCAGCTTTAATAACATAGACGGCGCAGTATCTTTCCAGATTTATAGAACGTTTTGGTCGGGCGAGCATTAGTCATAAAAGATTGCAACACACCACTATAAGAACTCCTTTGCAGCCATGGTCATCACGCATTGACATAAAAAGAATCAAGCCAAAGTTGATTTTAAACCGTGTATCTCACACTGCTGTCGTTAGCGCGAATTCATAAGCAAACTAGACTTTTGTCCATTTTGTTTTATTGAACAATACAAGGAATATCTTATTTCTAACACTTCGTTCTGTATGAAATAATTAACGATACAATCTTTGTTTTAATCGCACTCGGATGTCCCCAGGAGATACAGTATACGAGTAATAATCTCCAGGCCCTCTTCGTTAGACGCACGAGAAATGAAGAGACTCTGAAGACGAGAGTGTGCCATTCATATTGCTTTACGATGGCATTATTATTTCTACAACTACAAGTATGCGCTCTCCTTAACACGATGTAGGAAATTAGAGAGAGACGCTCAATGCAGTTGCTAAATGATGTACATGATATTCGTACACTTACAGACTGGCTCATGCAGATAGATATTCGACAGAGGATTTGCAAAATGTCGCATTCTTATTGAATTGTCGTATTCTTATTCCGTATTTTCCGACCACTTACAGAGGGCTGTTGGATATTTTGCCAAATATTACAAACTCTTCAGTTAGATCTTATGTAATAATTGAATTATGTTCATCCACACAAGCTACCAGTCCAGGCTATACGAGCAGTTGGGTATTCGTCACTCTGCAATTCACTGTAGTATACAACGCATTTGCTGTGTAAGTCTATAATGGCACAGAAGGCGCAGATTTAACTACATATTAATTGGTTGAAAATAATTCCAATGATTTGTGAATAATTTAAACTAATAATCTCAACGTGTATAGTACACTCTATAATATAATGTCTTTGATCGAAATAATGAATAGGAGTTATCAAACTTCAACTGATATACTCCACGTCCTGGATACAAATGACTTCCGACCATAACTTCCTCGTTACATGGTCGTCGTACCGTCGGTAAGATCTCGTCAATTCTCGGTTTCTGTGTTTCATTCATATCGTCTTTTATTGCTTCATCTTCTGTTTCATCAACTTCCACTGTTATTGCTTCAGAAGATGGCAAAGACCACTCAAAACTAACACCAAAGCCTACATCGTAGTTTTCAGTAGCAAATTCCCAGAATAAACACGTCCCTGAAATCATAAAAAGTAAAGTGAGATTGGAGCCAAAAATAAACCTAGATTTTAAGGAAAATTGAAATGGTACCATTAAACTGTATAATATTTCAAAAAATTTCACTGAAAAAAAATGTAAAAAATTTGTGGTAATTTTTGTAAGCGAGGTGACGTCATTAAATCTTGGGTGTGGTCATAAAAAATTCACCAAAGAAGGCATAATGTAAAATATTTTTAACTTTACCATTTTCATGAGTGGGAACACGAACAGTGATAGTTTCTCCTCTCCCAACAACCAGAACTGACCCAGGATCAGTTCTTACATGTTGAATAAACTCCTGAACCTTAGGACGAGACCATAATGAGGCTGGAGCAATGGAAGGTGTCCCATTGACCTGAACAAATAAACAGAAGTCAGTGGCAATTAGAAAAATCACATAGAATCACTTGATAACTAGCTTTATAGGCCATTACCTGTGGTTTTTGTTGCATAATGAAACCAGATTTTTGTTCTTCTGTTTTTAAAATCTCTTGTCTTTTCCTAAATAGTAAGATTCAAACATATTTTAATATTTCTTAAAATAACCTTAAAAAAACTTAAACCAAATCAACACCTTTCTTCTTCTTCTTCTTCTTCTGCCAATTTTCTATTTTGCTCTTCTATTATTAATCTTTCTCTTTCAACTCTTTCTTCCTCTTCTTTTCTTCTCCTTTCTTCCTCTTCTTCCTGTTTTCTTCTCTCCTCTTCTAACTTCTTTCTTTTCTTCTCTTCAATGTCTCTGTGTTGAGCTTCCAGATATGCCTCTAACTCAGGAGCTAACTTTTCTACTAAACAGCAAAATTCTTCCATGGCTTTCTCTTTAGGCATATCACCAAGTGCTTCCCAGGCTAATCTAACAAGTAAAGATAGAAGTCAGTACTATATACAGTGAAACCTGAGTTTTGCGACCACCTCTGGTGCCACAAAAAAGTGGTCGTTAAGGACAGGTGGTCATTCAGACAGGTAGTGATGTGACGTCATAGCAGCCATTTTGGCAGCGGCGCCAAGGTTAGGAAAATGGCGATTTATAAAGATTTACAAGGGAAATGGAAAAAGGCAAGAGCACTTCAAAGAAGTGCAGTCTTGATTTATTAATGTTAATATGTTATTTGGATATTAAAATAAAAGAAATTTGACATTTGTGTGTTTAATATCATGGCCTTATTAGAGCGATGTTCTCCACACCAAAATGGTCTCGTACTGTCGTTCACTTCAGTTTTTGCGATGTGTTTTTGTTACGTTTCAGATTCAATTTTTGCGCTGGTTTGGTCTCGTTAAAAGCTCTTGGCTTTATTTACAATCTCCCAGTAGTCATTTATTAATTATTAGATGTGAACACTCAGTTTTGTCACTTTCCTTTCCAAGTTAAAAAGCCGTTGTAAAATATACAAACTTGTGACTTGTCGCGGTAAACGATCGTGAAGATCAACTTGTCTAATATTACTCATGGTTTGGGATTGTTCAGTCATATTGTATTAACTCTATTCACACAGATTTTCATCAAATAATGCTCAAAAGAGAAGCAAAAGAAAGACTAAAATGCGGTAACACGGCAATTGAGCAACACTTCCGGTTTCTTGTTTTCACATGTGGTCGCATTCGCGTTTGTTTACTACGAAAAAATGGGGATTTCTTTAACGTATTTCAGCAGTTTCACATTGAGTTGGTCGATAATAACAGGTAAATATCTTGTTTGGGACAGAAAAAACCGGTCGCTGGTCGCGTAAGGCAGGTGGTCGCGCATTGCAGGTACATTTCAACTACAAATCATCCGTGCCAGAAAAAGTGGTCGTTTGTGACAGGTGGTCGCAAAACATGGGGGTCGCAAAACTCGGGTTTCACTGTACACACATATGAATATATATATCATGTTCTAAGGATTTTTGGTGAAGGAAAATTCGAGTGTAGAATATATACATTTTAAGACCAAACCGGTGTCACGGTCTCAGCGATCCCCCAGTCTGAGTTATCCCCTAAGACCAACTGCATAGTTATCCCTTGCTTTTCTGCATTGATATTGTCGTTATTCTAACTCGAAAAATACGTATAATCATGGAAACCATACTTTTATCACGTTCTTTTAAACATTTGGTCGCAAGGTAATCAATATCATAAGTATAAATATAAAACGTCTGTGATTATTACGAATGGCAATACCATGTAACTCATGTAAATAATAGTTCGCTAAGCTTTCGTCTCGCTAAACTCGATACTTCATCATTCTAAGAATATGTAAATTTAATAAGACATAAGTAGTCTTCGATGCTCTGAATAGCGAAGCATTATTTATGAGTTACATGGTATTGCCATTTGTAATAATCACAGATGTTTTTATACTTATGATATTGATTACCTTGCGACCAAATGTTTAAAAGAACATGATAAAAGTATGGTTTCCATGATTATACGTATTTTTTGAGTTAGAATAACGACAATATCAATGCAGAAAAGCAGGGGATAACTACGAAGTTGGTCTTAGGGGATAACTCAGACTGGGGGATCGCTGAGACCGTGACACCGGGACCAGTTGCGAAAAATGCAACCACACAGGCCTTCTGGCAGGAATTGAACCCATGACCTTGCGATTCTAGTGCAATGCTCTGACCACTTAGCCACGGAGGGTGTTGCCGAGGGCTTGATCGCAAGTTCTGTATATATAATAAGGTGGTAATGCTAGGAGAGAATTGGGTATATTATAAGTAATAATGGGCATTTCACTCAATTACATAGCATGTTCTAAGGATTTTTGGTGAATAAAAATGTATATACAATCAATATACTTACTTTCTATCATTGCCTACAACATCGAAATAACCAACTTCTGGAATTTTAGAAAGATCATATTTTCCTGCTGAGGCTTGTTTCCATAGAGCAGTTAATCTAATTTTATCTTGATAACTCATCTTAATCACATCCTTTCCTGCAAAAATAAATATTTGAAAATTATAAAAATTGCATGCAAATAACTACTGTAAATAAGTTTCTAAGTTAATGTGGAGTGTTTTCAAAAAATAACCAGGAAAAAGTGTCCAAGCATCCTAGGATATTGAATTTGTGTTCTGGATATTAATTTTAAAACCGGCTGTATCGTTGAAAAGAAAATTTATTTATTTATTTATTCACAGACATCTTTGGTTGTCCGTGACATTCATGATCACATTTGACTTTTGGATGATCCTATTTCCTATTGACTACGGAAAAGCCAAAAACAATTAAATTCAAAACAGGAAGTTCACTTGTCCAATGAAGTTTATCAAATAAAATCAGGCTCAGAGAAATTACTGACTTGTTGATACAGTATTTCTTAGAAACACACATATTGCTTGTATTAATTAACAAACTAGTTGTCAATCTGTATTAATGACGGAAAAACTGCATTTTTTTAGATTTAATATTCAAATGATAATTGTTTATCCCTGGTTTGTGATAATTTAATATAAACTTTTTGTTTAGTCTTATCTTATCACACACTTATAAACACATTAAAATTCAAGTATTTTGTTTCCTTTACATTTCTAAATATCATGTGTAGATTCATGTAAACAATTCTATGCAATAACGTACATTTAATACATTCCAGTGATTCCACGGTCAACTCACCTTTATGGTAAAAACTCAGACATTGTTTATAATAATCAGGCAAGGTAAAGCACTTTTTATAAATCTCTTGACTATCTTCATGATTTAAACTTTCTGATAATCCACCATCATCGTCTGTTATTGTCAAATTTGCCATCGATAAAACGATATAAATATAAATATATTTATTGTGTTATATGTCCACCATATTACTTCTGCCACGACTACTATCACTACTGCGCATGACAGCATGAAGATTACTTCCGGTGTTTAAAACCGGAAGTGAGTCGGTTTAGAAGGCTTGGTGGCTAAGTTAGGAACTTTTGTTGCAACCAGAAAGGAACACGTTGGTTTAGAGTTTATAGAAGAGAGGAGTTTGAAAGAGCTAAACTTATCAAAGAATTCAATGGTTTTTAGTCGTATTTTAGTGCTATTGATCCTTGTGATCGTTCAATCACTTGCTGATGAAGCTCACGAACACAGCAAACTACGAGATTCAAAACATGTTCATGATAAAGAGTGAGTATTTTGATAATTTGATTGGAAAGCGAAGGAAAAGAAAACCGAATATTTATATAAATATAGAAAATTATCCTTGACATGAGTTTTGACATAGTATATATGAATTATAGTATTACATGTACTATAATTTAGCAGTATAAAAGAAAATTTATTTTTTTTGCTAATTTAATAATACCAATACAAGACCTATACTGTAAATTAAGGCATAAAGGTAGTAGCAGTTCTTATCAGAAGTGAAATGCTGCCTTTGTACACACAGTACAAAATGGAAAGTATGAGGTATAGAGGGACATCATGAGTATGGATAAGGGACAATGTGTGGGAAAGTGAGGAATGGATGAAATTGCTGTTATGAGTCACCACCCAACCCCAGGCTGCCTAAGCAGGAAAAACTTTTATTGTATTTTAAAACTTAGATTGATAATTTGGATGACCTGGCTGCCCAGTTGTAGTGTAGCCTAAATGTTTTGTTAGTTCTTGCTGTACAAGCTGTTATTTATATTTATAAGATGTTAAATACCATGTTTAAAACATTTTCTGCTTTTTAGACACATTAAAGAACATTTAAAAGATGTAACTGACGTTAAAGAAGAACCAATGAGTGATGAAGACCTTCAGTTTCACTATTTCAAATTACATGATTATGATAATAATAATAAATTGGATGGAGTTGAGTTAGGGAATGCCATGACACATTTCCATGATGAAGATAATTCTCAAGATACGTCAAACACTTACACTGATGAACAATTATCAAGCATGATTGATCAGATATTAGAGGAAGATGATATGAATAAAGATGGCTACATTGACTATACTGAGTTTGTTGGTGCCCAGAAACGAGCAGATGATGTTTCTACTGAAAAGAATGATGAAAAATAGATATTATAATATAGAGTTAATCTCATTTGTAAAAAGGACAGTTTGTTGTAAACACATTTTACCATTTACAATTATTATGTTATACTGTAATCTTAACATTGGTTTCAATTTTTGTATGATTATTTTTAGAACAGTAGAGTAGTTATAATCTATGGTATAATACTTAAACCAGTAGCACATCTGGGGTGGGGGTGTTGGCCATCAGTGATCTTTCCCAGGCACTCTCCACTGTTTTAATACTTGTGCCTGGGCCTCCTGGGCCCGAGTACCATGTTTCAGAATGACGGGACTAAGGCTGCATGTGTCCCATAAGGGGCTTGTAATATCCAAAATGTTTAAGATTTCTAATATAGATTTTGTCCTCCTCTATAAACTACTTTTATCACACAACATATTTGGTCACTCTATTATCAACACATGAAAATAATAAATGTTTTTGCCACATAATTTCTAGGAAATTTTCCAAGAAATCGCATAAAATCATTTATGTATGAAGTTCACAAAATGTTCGTTATTTAAAATCCATTTGAAGTACAGTATGCCATGGACTGTACAAAAACTCCTGGTTATAAGAATACTGTCTAGTCACTATGTCATTGTTCTTTACGATGTGGTTTTCGGTGTTAAAGGCTCCTTAGTGATCAATATTCCTTTCTCGTACAACATTGTGAGAAGATCAATCTATCCAACGAGAACGAATCAATTATTGTTTTTATTGCAAGAGCCTTGGTATATATTAGAAGGCAAATAGACCTTATTCAAAAATGGCCGCCGAATTGGAATTCTTTTATGTGCATATAAATTAGCCCTTATGACCTCGTTTTAAAGTAAAAATTCTTTTGAATTTTACACATGAAAATTAGTTCATAAGGGCTAATTTATGTGTATATAAAAGAATTTCAATTCGGCGGCCATTATTGAAAAAGGTCTGACTAGAATGTGACAGCCTTGCGTCTTAACAGACCCAGGCGTCTACGAGAAAGTCGTGTTAAGTGCGTGGGGAATTACGTAGTCATAAATCCTCACTGGGACTTATAGGCAATACTTGAGCAGCATAGTACACTGACCTTATAATCCATGTCATCTCCAGGCAGATCTTTTACCTTCACAAAATTAGGAAATATTTTTACGATATGTTCGATTATCGGAGCAGCCTAAAATGAAAACACAAGCAAGGTGAAATTCAGACAGTTCCAAGATTTCTCTCAATACCATTGAGTTAGTTGTGAAATAAATTTTAAATTTTCCTTTTACAACCTTTGCTTGCAATCAGATTTTCTTCAGTATTTCAGAACGGAGATGTGCTCCCTATGTGCGCCTAGTTTTATGTACTTCCAGCAATTTCCACAATACTGATAGTTTTTGCCATCGCAGTTTACGAATATCACGCTGCCCATGGTCTGAATATCTCAAGCAGTATAAATATTGTTCTTACGTCTAGTGTGAATTCAATATATTGTGGGTCTTGTTCGTGATAAATCCTTGAATTCTCCAAATTATGATAAACTATCACTCCATCTTCGTCAGAAACAAGCCTAATATAACAAAAACAAAAAATACTTTCCATAACAAAAAAATAGCATTAACAAGTAGAACCAATAGCACCTTTGCCAGTTGGATGGCTTTCTTGCACGACAACAAAGATAATACTTGTTTCTCTTTCAACTCCCATTTGACCAAAGTTTTAGTATTACCTCACAGCTGCCTTTCGCACTAATCTCAATGCCGTGTTATCGTCGATAGTAACTGCATCAGTAACCTGGTCATCTTGCCAATGAGCACCAACAGCACCAAATATACTGCGTTCCTTTTCCTCTAAAAAATAGACCAGGTTCAGAAATATCCTTTTAGCCATTTTGGTACCGGGGGAAAAGACTCAGATATAGCATGAACCATATGGCTAATATTAATCATTTACACCAATTTACAATCTTTTTTCTGTACATACCTTTGGTCAAGAAAGGTGGTAAGCTATCGTGAACATTTTTAATTCCCATCTACAATCAATAAGTTAGAATTCTGTAAACCATTGTTGGTATCGGAAATTTACCATCAATGTAGCCCACCGATCTACCAAAGGAATTTTCTTGCACCAATTAATTCAATATTTCAGAATTATAGTAACAATTAGAACAAATATTCAATTAATTACCAAAAATTCCCATCTACCTGATCAACAGCACCATCCACTGGAAGATACGACACTAGTTTCATAAGCAGTTGTTCAACACGACGCAAGAACTCAGATCTTTCTTTACTTGTCTAAAGAAAAATACTTCACAATATTATAGAAATTATCAACATATATCCTACATTTATACTAAGTAAGTTTATTTCTAACTGCAGTGTGCATAGGCAAGTCAGTTTTGCTTTTGATGCACATGGTAAGGGATACCGCGAATTGCGCATTGTAATGTGAATGTAGGGTGCTAGGCAAGCAGACGTGTCGGTAACAACTGCTGATCTATACAGTCTATCTATAACTGCGGATCACTGCGAATTAAAACAATAACCAAACAACAAAGATGGCGGAAATATGGTTACTTCCTCTCACGTTAGCGACCGTTGACCTCACTATATGCCCCAACCTAGACAATGCTCTCTATTCTCGATTGAGAACGCTCGGATACTCTACGGGTGTAGCTCTCGGGTAATTAGCGAGAAATAATTTTCCAACATACATCAAGTCATGTATTCATAAATTTATAATTATAATTTGTTTTCTACTCACTGATTCCGAGTTGGCAACTCCCATAGAGTTGAGGTAACGCAGAGGTAAACCACGACGAAATTCTATATCTTCATCAATTGCGATCTGTAGGGCCCTGGGGACGAGCTATAAGACACAAAAGCAGATTGATGCCGTTGTTCAGTTAATACGATACATATTTTACAAACAGACAGACAGAGAGAGAGGCAACTTTATTTGAATACGGTAATTTTATCAATATGTACAATTGTTTTTCATAAAAGCCGTATATTAAGTAAATTGACAAAAATAAACTAAATTATATCTTAGTAGGAGACACTAAACTACATAAATTATTACATGTTAAAAACTATAATTACAAATATTTGCAGAGAATTTCTTGCCATTGTCAAGATTTCTTACAACTGATGGCAAGCTGTTCCATAAGTGGGCACCACTATATGCTAGACTGCGTTTTAAATACTCTGTGCGCGGTTGAGGGATTTTAAGGTTAATATCAGAACAACGTAGATTGTGTTCATGAGTTTTGTTCACTGGAACAAAGAGCTCAGTCAAATAACTAGGGGCTTTATTATTCATAATCTTATACATCAAACCAGCTTTTTGGTGCTTTCTTCTGGTATCGAGGTCATGCCAACCCAAAAAAGACAAAATGTCAGTTGACCTGACCTCATAACCAGAATAAGTAATGATTCGAGCTGCCCGATTTTGCAATTTCTGAATTTTATTTCTCAAAACAGCTCCACAATTTCCCCATAAGCTACTACAATAATCAAAGTGCGGCTGTACAAATGAATTATACAACGAAACCATTTGCGGAATTGTTAATAAAGTTCGCAAAGTACGTATCATACGGAGGCCCCTAAGAACTTTTGGTATTATAATTTCACTTAAATGACCTTCCCAACTGAGTTTTTCATCTACCACAACTCCAAGTAATTTTACCTTTAAAACACGTTTAATAGTTTTATTATCAATTTGTACCCTAGGATTACTCAGAAGCTGTTTTAACCTATAGTTTGAACCTATAATCATAAACTCAGTTTTCGTCGCATTTACTGAAAGCTTGTTGGCGTTAAGCCACAAGGTTATATTTTCGATATCACAATTGAGTAGTTGTTCAAGGTCAGCCATAGTTTCAGCAACTGCCGTAACCTGGGTATCATCAGCGTACATACCTGGAGTCGTGTATTCTAAACAGTTTGGAAAATCATTTACATATAGTAAAAATAAAAGAGGGCCTAAGACAGATCCCTGTGGAACACCAGTTGACACGTGTCTACACTGGGACAGTATACCGTTGACCATACAACACTGAGATCTATTTGAGAGATAGGAGGAAAACCATTTATTTGATTCTCCCTGCACTCCGTATATATCCATTTTTTTTAAAAGAATTGCATGGTCAACAGTATCGAAGGCCTTGCTTAAATCAATAAAAAGAACTCCATTCATATATCCGTTATCAATGTTTCTAAACCAGGCTTCGGTAGCCTGTAATAAAGCAGTTAATGTAGAATGATTTGACCGAAAACCAGATTGAAATTTAGTCAGGATGTTATTTTCAGTTAGATATAGGTAGAGTTGATCAAAAACAATTTTCTCAAAAACTTTGGCAATAATTGGAAGCACTGAAATAGGCCTGTAGTTGTTTGGGTCATTTTTGGCATTTCCCTTATATATTGGAAAAACTTTAGCAGTCTTCCAACTATCCGGGAAAGTACCACTTTGCAAAGACTTATTGAAAATGGAACATAACGGTTCACTTATTACTGTTGCAGCATCTTTTAGTGCTTGGGCAGAGATTTCATCTATACCACACGTTTTAGATACTGATAATTTATTCAAAATAGAATAAACAACAGATATAGGAATTTCACTGAATTTAAACCGGGATGCGGTTGACTTAACGTAGGATTCAGGTAGTACAGTAGTTGAATCTACCTGTTCACTAACCTTAAGTCCTATTGTCGAGAAATGTTCACTAAATGCATTAGAAATATCAATTTGTTCAGTTAGAACAGCTTCATCAACTTTTAACTCTGTTATGTTTACAATTTTTGATTGTCGGCCGAGAAGTAAATTTATTGCTTTCCATGATCGACGAGGATTACCCACATTATTAGTAACCTCAGCAGTAACATATTCCTTCTTTGCCATTTTAATTGCAATATTGACCTTATTTCTGGCCACCTTTTACGCCTCAGAAAGAGAGTGAGAGTTATTTCTAACCGAAAGTTTTTTTAAATGATCTCTATGATACATCATTTTCCTTATAGAAGGAGTGAGCCAAGGTGGCGGTTTATTTCTCACTCTCTTTTTTCTTAGAGGAGCATGAATGTCAAGCACCTCCACAGACAGACAGACAGACAGACAGACAGACAGACAGACAGACAGACAGACAGACAGACAGACAGACAGACAGACAGACAGACAGACAGACAGACAGACAGACAGACAGACAGACAGATAGACAGACACAGACAGACAGACAGACAGACAGACAGACAGACAGACAGACAGACAGACAGACAGACAGACAGACAGACAGACAGACAGACAGACAGACAGACAGACAGACAGACAGACACAGACAGACAGACAGAGACAGACAGACAGACAGACAGACAGACAGACAGACAGACAGACAGACAGACAGACAGACAGACAGACAGACAGACAGACAGACAGACATGCCGGTGGGCCTGCAAAACTAAATTTAGTTACAGTCGTCCCACCTGTTCCATAAAGTCCCCCCAACATGTTTTTTGATACGTTGATAAAGTTATATGAAGTGAATGAGGTCCATCTATAGTATCCGCCTAAGAATACAAAACAGAAAGTTTAGAAGAGTGACATTAAAGTCTGGAAAAGTAACGGTAAGGATTTAAAGCAGAAGTTCCTAATTGGCTGAAATACAAAAGTAACTTGAGACTTCGGAATTCTGCGATATATAAAGACGGCATATATGGTCAATCACCTGATGAATTGTTCCTCTTGGAAAATACAGCAAGTCACCAGGTTCTAAAACCACATTCAATATAGGCTCTCCAATCTCTTCTTGACTTAGGTTGTCTAAAGTACATAATAATAGGCTCAATTTTTTACTCTGGTAGTACTTAAGCCCAACCAATAACCCAATTCATATACTTCTTATATGGAATAGGGATTCGGAGTACAACTCCCAGTTCAGCGGGACATAACAAAGAATAGAATATTGGATTGTTAACTGAATATTAGATTTCAACTGAATAACGATTTCATCTATTACCAGAAATAATCACTAAAAAAACGTTATCTCAGAGGGTCTATCTACTCTAAAGTCAACAGAAGACTTTGAAATCGTAAAAAGAATCCTTATTTACTGGGCATTGTTTCCATTTGGCAACTTAATAATTTTACTTTGTCTAACGCCAGCCAATTTTACTGTTCAAGTGGAGACCTCCTGATATAATCTGCCAGGTAAAGGGTTAATACAGACAGCGGTTTACTTTCAACGTTATGTTATAAGTGAGTTAAGTTTTATCCCGACTCAAATCTCATGTGTATTTCAAACTATATAAGTTGGTCACTGATCTGGTTTCGAGTGAGTTTTCTGAAAGTTCTGCATTTTTCTGATTTCCTGGTGTTTTTTATTTAATAACAAAGAAAAGGATTACTAAGCGGAATCGTTGCTAAAAACAGTCTAAAGCTTGTGTGGGCGCCCGCCCACTGACTCCGGAAATAATGGGAAGTATAACTTGTTGCAAACATAGAGGTTCCTTATATAGGAATAATAAGATTTGTATTTCACATGATCAGTTGATAACATAGCCATGAAAGAAGAGGAAGGAATATAGCAACTAGTAAAAAACACTAAAACAGTGTCTTTTGAAAATGTCATTCCTCAATCTGTAACCTTCAAATGAAAATCTCATGTGGTGTTGTATTGTATTGTATGGTTATTAAAATCACTTACACATGCAACGTTGATAATAATCTAAAACTCATATTAGAGAGAAATTTCACAGATAAAGTAGACAAAGGTTGCTGTCTTATAAAAAGCGTATCTACTATGAAAGCGCTGTAGCTATTGTATAAAACTCTAAAAGCATACGTCAATATGTTGTAATCAAGCCCAATTTACTCCCAAATTACGACATTTTTCTTTCAAAGATTAAAAACAAAGACGAAGGTTGGATGAATGTTTTAATTTCCACATGTTAAAAACTTTCAATGGTTACTGAAAGTCTGACAGCAAATGTATTACACAGGTCCGAAACCCCGGCTGAGCAAAAAAATTTTGTTCAGTAATTTTGCACTTATTCCAAAAATGTCTCAATGCTTAGAAATTAGAATGAATATATGGCCGCCCACATGCGGTGAACCCGCTTTAGCTCTGGAATGCTGCATCATAAGTATCATACATGTACAAGTCTTTGCAATAATATTTTCTTTTTCAGTGTCAGAAGAGATTTTTACGAACTAGAAAAGCTTTTCACCGAAAAAGATCGCATAAATCACTTCATGAATTGTCAACGTGGTGGAATAACTGTGTGAAACTAGAACAGAGAGTAAAGGAAGGCTATAGACCGTCGCTGGAAGCCTTTGAATATAATTACTCGGCATGCATGGTTAACGAACGATCTACTTGAAGGAAAAGCTAGCATTATTTTGTCATTACACGTCTGAAGTCATGGGGGAAAGAACAATATATATAGTCTGTCTTTGTATCCTTACGGGAGCTGGTGTAGTTAGTGCTGGATTAACGTGTTACTCTTACACGCCATTCGCTATCAACTTCGGTGAATCAGGTCTTATAGAGCCAGTAACGACTTCAGTATCAAACAAAACTTGTAAAGACAATGAACAATGCTCGAAACTTCAGATCAAAGATACGACCAATAAAACATACAGTGCTCTCGACTGCCTAGACCAAAACATCTGTCAAAATCCACGTTCATGGTGTCAGAATTTTACAAGTGGTCAGTCCAACTCATTTTTCTCGGCGTGTGAGTTAGAGTGTTGCGACAGTGATTTGTGTGTAAAGGTTCAAGTACCAGAAAAAAACGAAACTTCAACGATCGTTCCCACTCCAATTGGAGTCGAACCAATTCTTCCAAGAGCATCCTGTTTCATTTTTGCCCCATTCCAAGTCGACTTCGAAGCAAAACAAGTCATTGAAAACGAAATTACATTCACTGAAAACGTCTGTGCAGATGACGAAATGTGCGGAGGATTGACTTTAAAAGATGCTAATAACAAAACACATATTGGATCGGATTGTGTTAGCAAGAATCACTGCCAAAACCCGGAGATCTTTTGTAGCACTGTCACTGACGGAAGCGAAGGAACATTTCGTGATTGCGTACTTGAATGTTGTAACAAAAGTCTTTGCTTGGATGCTAAAAAAGTGACTTTGTCATCAGGAGCGCCGAAATGTAATCACTATAGTTCATTTATAATTGAAGGAGGCAAAGTGAAGCCCATTGATTCAGAACAGGAAGAAAATGTGAAACTCTGTCAGGAAGGTGAACTCTGTGGCCGAGCCATATTTAACGATCATGAAAATAATACTCATATTTCTTTAGACTGTCTTGTTAAAACTGTATGCGAAAAGCCAAGTGTGATTTGTCGGGATTTTGCACAAAGCAATCCAGAGTCACCGTTCGTAGACTGCAATATTGAATGTTGTCTGGGCGACATGTGTTTCTCAACTTTACCACAAGCACCACCAACAACTGAGCAACCAACAACAACTGAGCAATCAACAACAACTGAGCAACCATTAAGAACTGAGCAACCACCAACAGAACCAACACTCGCCACAACTAGTGGAAAAACGCAGATGACGGCCAGCAGAATGCTACTAAAGACAGCAACATTAATGTACTTGTTTATCTTTTGCTTTGAATACTTCCTAATAAATACTTAACTTTATTTAAGAGCATGAATCCTTATGGACCTGTAATCCTTAGTCAAAAATAAACTAAAAAGACAACGTTAGAGCTTGGTAGATATTGGTCCAAAAAGACAACCAGTAATTTACATTTACTGAGATAAAATTCAACTTACTGCTAGAATATCGTGGCAAAGTTTCATCGTCTTTGCGAGGATTGTATAGTCTCCAATGTTTTTTCCCTTCTAGTTGTAATATAAACGCCTCGATATCGTCATAGTGGGGCGCAAAGCCTTGAGTGTTAGGTGGTGTCAAGTACCTATATTGGTGCAGAATAATGTAATGTTATAATTTAATAATTTATCAACGTAAAGTATTTTATGGTGTATGCACAAAAATGTAATGATGTACAAGTTAAACTAATAAAAAAGGTTGTGCTGCTGCAGTCTGAGAGAACAATATATGTCCACAATTAATATAATGTGAGAAGATCATGAAAATTACGTTTGTCTAAGTTTGAAAAAAAAAATTCGTTGAACAGAACTAGTGATATTTGAACTTCAATGCCAAGTGTGAGACGGTGTCTTAGAACACTTGAAAAAGCGCTTAATGATAAACAAGCAACAAGAATTCGAAAATTCTTAGAACTTTGCTGCTTGTTAATTTATTTACTGTATTAAAAAAACGCAAAAAGACATTCTCCAAAAAGCCAATTGCTGAAGAGCGGAGGTCACACCGTTCCTAGTTGCATGTTGCAAATGGAGATGTACATTATTCATAATACAGTAGTTCCCACAGTAAACTGACAAGAAGTAGAAACATAAAAGAACCACTCACACATTGGCTCCAACAAAAGAACCAAAGTACTCTTGTAAGGTAGAACTCAGTTTCCATATAGACTCAGAAAATGTCTGAGGGTTTAGTAAACGAACAGAGCAACCATTCTAAGTAAAAAGGAAGTAAAGTAAATGTAGAAATAAAGCCACTCAAGACAGACAGACAGACAGACAGACAGACAGACAGACAGACAGACAGACAGACAGACAGACAGACAGACAGACAGACAGACAGACGGACGGACGGACGGACGGACGGACGGACGGACGGACGGACGGACGGACGGACGGACGGACGGACGGACGGACGGACGGACAGACAGACAGACAGACAGACAGACAGACAGACACCTTCATTAAACAGACACCTTCATCACACTGAGACTACAGTAGGTGGGGTAAGACCAACTCTATGGGTAAGACAGACATTTACAGTAATATAAATAAATGCATTCGATCCTGACTGAGCCAGCCAAAAACACCCCCTTTATTATTTTATTCAGACTACAATCCTGGACAAAAGTGCTTGGGACACTATGCGAGAATCGTCAAAATCGGCAAAGTGTCCCAACAATTTTGTCCAAGATTGTCTGAAAATGATGAATTTATGAATTTTCAATAAAACACAGCTTTTTAACTTTGTAACATTGCAAAAGATATACAGTTTAATAAAAGAGCCCCCATCTCTGCTCCCCCTTACCACCTCAATGGGGAAGGGATCACTGGAGCAGAGTCTCTGCAGAGTTCCCACCCGCACCGGTACCACCCACATGAGAGCTCTTATTTAATTTGCATATTCACCAAACCATCTATACACCACAAACAATCTGTTGTTCATGCATGTGAACAGTTGTGTCATTTTGGAACAAACAGTCTGCGCAGAATCGTCATGTTCAAATTGTTTTTTTCTTCGATTTTGTCTAATTCACCATTTTCAGACAATCCTGGACAAAAGTGCTTGGGACACTATGCGAGAATCGTCAAAATCGGCAAAGTGTCCCAACAATTTTGTCCATGATTGTAGCTGTCTAATGCCAGATCATTTTACTCAGTCACATTGAGAACTCTCACTGCAAGCCAACACCTTTGTACCATATATACAACTTACTGTACACCAGTCACACTATTAGACCCAGCTAATACTAAATATTTCACCTTGTAAAAATCCCAAACAACTGGTGCCAAAGCTCGTCCTGAAAGGTTGTGAGTTTCTCTCTGACCATTTTTGTATGATGTGACATCAAGATTAACAGAAAATTTTACATTATTCTGAAAACAGATTGACAATTCTGATCATCTAAAATACTAAAAAGTTGATGTACTGAATGTTTGCTTGTACTGAATTATTTTGATGGTGCATGTATGTCAACTTTTAATATTTTCAAAATATATTAGTTTAATTATTGGTACAGCACCTCTCTCAAAATCTTGTCCATTTCACTTGTACTGAAAATACCATGATAATAATCACTTTCATGTCTCTTGACTAACAGTGGTTTATTCTCCCAAAGGCCACTAAAAATATGTAATTACACTCAGAAAAGCTATATTTCACAATACGGGTGAGCTGGTATGGTGGTAAAGAGGGCTTCATGTTTCATCACAATCACCATCATCACTGGTATCATCACCACCATCACAACCACCACCACCATCATCACTACCACCTGCATCCTCACCACCAACACCACACCACCATCCTCACCACAACCATCCTCATCACCATCACCACCACCACTCTCATATTCATCATTAAATATACAACAACCACCATCACCACTGCCACAACCACCACCATCCTCATCATCACTGATCCTGCCACAATCCTCACCACCACTATCATCATCATCAAAGTTCCAAACTCATTATTTGCAACTGATTGGCCTGACTGTCACCACCCCCCCCCCCCCCCACCCCCCTTCAACAAGCTTGAGCACCCCCCAAAAAAAACTTAAGATCACCCTCTTTAAGGACTGCCTTGCACAACGCTATATTTTTTGAACCAACTAAAATACCTGAAAAATTTATCTGTTTTTACAGGACTAATAAGCCATTCAAACTTTTTCTTAGGAAATACAACTTTTTCTTCTTTCTTTAAAACTGGTTCAGCATCCTGAACAACAGCTGGAGTTTCAGCTTCATTATTTGGCTTTATATTTTCCTTGGAGCTGTTCAAAGTTACTCTTGCTTTTTTAATGTTCTTTTCCAACTCAATTTCATCAGTGCTTCCAGATTCTGTTTTTTTCATTTTTCTTCTTTTCTTATTTAAACCTAAATTTCCAATACTGTGTCGTAGTTTAGAAGCTCTTGAAAATGATTTACTGTCTTGTTTCTCTTGTTCTTTATTGGATTTATTCAAGGTTTCTATCTTGCCATGTTTCTCTTTGGTACTAATTGACGAATTAGAACCCTGCTTTCGTTCTCCATTTGTTTCAATTTTCTCCATTTCTGAACCAGAACTTTCAGAAAGTTGAACACTTTCGTCTATTTTGGCTGCCTGTTGTTGTTGCATCTTGTAAACACTAAACGCTGACTTGCGTTTGCTCGACATAATGCAACTAGTTTCTTTTATCTGTAATGAGAAACGGTAAACACTGCTTTTCTAGAAATTTCAAACCTAAAATCTGCGGCCCTTTACTTTAATTTTGCCGGCGGAATATTACGAGCATAGTACGACATATTCCGATCCTAACCGACGCGTCGTCAGCCTAAACCATAGGTCGCCCAATCTTTGTTTCCTGATTTTATTAGCGCAAGGATTTCCACTCAGAGCCTCTGGCACCCAGGGTACCATACCCCCAATACGATTTGTAAAAGGAATAAAATAGTAAAATTTTCAATAATATGTTGTAAGATACTGCTTACTTTTACATTTTGAATATCACAGTGTGGTATAAAACAGAAAGAAACAATATACAATACACAATTATTAAAAGAAAATACATGCAGTAGTGATTTAATATAGTCAATGTACTTTATCTATGGTACAGGCTGGTACCAGTCTACACAAAGTACCCTAGCTATAAACGTTAATTTTATAGACTATAGTTTCACATCTATATCATTTAAATAATGCATATAATCAAATCAAGTTCATTAGTTCTGTTTGTAATAAAAAATCTCCATTAAATATATAAATAATATATTTTGTTCTCATTGGCAGTCAATTCTTGCCAACTAAAGTAGATTGCGCTAATTGCGTCAATTCTTGTAACACAGTTTGCAAAGTATTTATATGACCATCATTATCTACTACCACATCAAACATCTCCATATCTAAATCACATTCTGATTCAGCGTCATCTATCCCAGCAACAAAACTCCATCCACGCGATCTACGCGTCTTTTCACTGGCTTGTACACGCACGTGAATAACCTTGTATTTTGTACGAAAATATCCAAGATCTGTCTTTCTTCGGGCATCAGGGATAATCCAAATAGGTTTGCAGGCATCTTTTGTCGCTAAATCGCAGAAAAAATTAGGATCTTCTTTTCTTTTTGCTTCACCCCACGCGATCATAGATTCACGATATTTCTCTTTGTAAGAAGAGGAATCTAGCAGCCTCTCAAAATCTAAGCCATGTTGAAAAGCGTATTGTCTTTTCAATGGTCCAGAGAGCCTCATTACATCGCATGTCTCCTCGTCTAGTAATTTCGTTAATTCTGCTACCACATAGTCCTTTCCTGACTTTCTTTTACCACTAAATAACAACACAACTGCAACGTCCTTCGCCATGTTTATCTATGTCAGCATTTTTAAGGGCAATTTAACATGCCTTAAAATAATACCTCATAAAATTGGATATTTTATTTTCGCCATTTCCTGGCCAGTTTAATTTCAGTTTATCATTAACAAGGCTAAAGTCTGACACGTAGTATATTTTTCTGTAAATTTAACAATAATTGTAAATCTTATTAAAATCGTAGTATTTCAGAATCTGATTTTGAAAGATGCTAAAAAGTGTATTTAAAAATAACCGCTGCCCCAAAAAATACTTCCTTTCTTGCAGAGTTGTCAATTTCAGAATGGCTACAACAATAGATGTGTCTCAATTTCTGGTTCCAAATAACGTTCCATTCAATTTACTGGAGTGCAAGAAAGCATTTGATGCTTTAACAACGAAAGAAAAACTATATGCTCATTATATTTCAAGAGCTTCTTGGGAAGGAGCTCTGATTTGTTTATTACAAACCTCTCCTGAATCTCCTGGTATTTTTCTTCTTTTTCAAAAACTTTTTGCGGCAGAAAGTGTGGAAAGTTTTTGTGCATCTGCTACAAAAGCTGAAAATGGATTGACAGATGAAGAAATAAAGGTAGGCTTAATTGATCACGTGATTTTTTCTTGATTTATGATGAATAATTATAATGAAAAAAATGTACATAGCATAAATATGAACAATTTTTTGATATTTATTTTGATATGAACAATCATATTTTTTCCAGAGTCTTATTGTTTACATGGCTAGTTTCTATGGTAACCTTGGAAATTATAAGTCATTTGGTGATACAAAATTTATACCTGGTTTACCGCAGGTACTGATTTTAGAAATTTTATATAAAATATTTTCACCCTTAAAATACTTATGTTCTGTAGTAATTATAGGCAATATCTCGGATATTAAAATAACTAATTGTACTCAACATTTGATTACTATAGGAAAGGTTTGAATTTGCTCTAAAATGTAGTGCAATTTACCAAAAATATCCTGGTACAATTGAGAATCTATGGTCAGCTGTTGCTAATGATCTATATGATTTAAGTAAAAGGAGAAAACAACTTGGACTGGAAGATCAGGTAAAGAAAAAAATATTTTCAACCCTTTTTAATCTGTATGATGAACACCAAGCTACCATGGTGTCACATCAGGGGGGGTAGACTGAAGCACTCTAACCAGTTGATCACATTGAGAATTTAATTTTCCCTCTCAGGGTTTATCAACGTATTATTCAAGTAATTGTACCCGAGATGATGTGGTATTAGTCCAAGAATTCATGAAAGAAAAGGTTTGGATAATCACTACCTTGGCACTTCTCATTTTGTATATGTAGTGTAATTTATAACATTAGGCGAATCAATGCTTTCTTCAATCTTTTTCAAATTAGGAGATAAGTCCATATAATACAAGACTATTCAAGGTAGTGAAGAGTAATGAAGTGGAATACCAGTTGCGTTTAGCTTCAGTGGCAACCACAGGTTTGTTAATCTCTAATTTTCAGCTAATTTCACAATATTATTTTTTTGTTCTTTAACAGCTTCATAATTATTCCATTTTAATAGCTGAACCAGTAATGGGACTATGTGGTCAAGAAGATACTGTTACAAGCTTTCTGGGTAAACACATTTTCAAAGAAAGCACCATTATTGTTCAACGGGGAGATTATTCAGGAATTTTGGAAAAAGTTGTGGAAAATTTAACTGAAGCAGAGGTACTAAATACATTATATTAATATGTACAGGAAATTGTAAGCAATTAATAGTCCAATTATACATAATTTGTACACATGTACAGTAAGTATGTGGTGCTTTCAATATGATACACAACACACTAATTTTATTTGTATTTTTCTAAGAAATATTCTGCTAGTCCTACACAGTCTTCAATGCTTAAAGAATATATTCATTGTTTCAATACTGGTTCTATCGAAGCTCATAAAAATGGTTCTAGACACTGGATCAAAGACAAAGGACCTGTTATTGAAAGGTACATCTATTGTGTCTTGATGTTCATTTCCTAGTTAATACATGTTAGTACTATTGTATGTTTAAAAACTGGAATTTCTGATTTCTTCCAGTTATATAGGTTTTATTGAAAGCTATCGGGATCCATTTGGTGTCAGAGGTGAATTTGAAGGTGAAGACCAAAGCAAAACAATATATTAAATTTTTTCCAAGAATTTCCTTGTTTTAATTTGTCATTTTTTGTTTAGGTTTTGCGGCAATGGTTAATAAAGAAATGAGTGAAAAATTTTCATGTTTGGTTCAAGCAGCCATTGAACTCCTTCCTTTATTGCCATGGCCAAGAGAATTTGAGAAAGATAAATTTCTCCGGCCAGATTTTACATCATTGGATGTTCTAGGGTTTGGTTCCAGTGGAGTTCCTGCTGGCATCAACATCCCTAATTGTAAGTTAGCGTGTAATAATAAACCAATTGCCATTTGATTAACAGGGTTAGAGTGGTTGCTTTGGCCAGGAAAATGTTGGTATTTATGCTGAGCTTTTCTAATTTTTTTGTAATTAATTAATTAATTAATTAATTAATTAGAATTAATTGGAATTAATTTAATTAATTGGTATAACTAAGGTCACCTGTAAAAACTTCACCAACAGATGATGATATTCGACAGACAGAAGGTTTCAAGAATGTATCTCTGGGAAATGTTCTAGCAGCTCACAGCAGTAATGATAAAGTGACATTCATATCAGACAATGCTCAAGTAAGCAGCTTTGCTAGTTTAAGAATTAAATCATCATATTTTAATTAATCCATTTCTGCCAAGACAGCCTCTCGTTAAATCCAGTGTTAGATTATTGGCCAAAATAAAAGACCATTCAGGCAATGGTTTGATCTTTGTAGGATTTGTTTACAAAATTAAAAGCTCCCTCATTTGAAGTGCAAGTTGGACTGCACGAATTGCTTGGGCATGGCAGTGGTAAATTATTTCAGATGGTGAGTTCTTCTAAAAGCATTGTGATATTGGAAAATTAATATTTATCCATGAAGGCACAAGAATTTATCTTGTTTGGAATTTTGACAAAGAATTATTGAATTGTCAAATTGCTAATTAGAATTATGGAGTGAAAATTTTAATATTTCGTTTATTTCCTTTTTCAACAGAGTGAAGATGGCTCTTTTAACTTTGATAAAACAACAATTATCCCAGGAACTGGGGCAGAGGTATGCGGTATTTCTAGTTTAAATGTTATCAAAAGGCTGAAATATTTGACGTACAACATGTGTATAAAGTATTTGAAATTTCTAAGTACAGTATAATTATTTAGGTTGCTAGTTGGTACAAACCTGGTGAAACTTGGGACATAAAGTTTCAGGAAATAGCGTCATCTTATGAAGAATGTAGAGCTGAATGTGTTGGCATATATCTCTGTTTAAACAAAAAAGTATTAAGGTATAAGGTAGTATGTGAACAAACACATAGTCAAGAACCTCTCCTCCACAGAGGCTTCGCGTGAGACATTACTGTCATTTACTGAACTATTTTAGTCATTACAACGCGTTCTCTCGAGTTAAAACTGCACATTTGTAATAACACATATACCTACTTTTGTTTCATGTTGAAGTTATTCCAAAAAGGTTCTTATATTCGTTTTTTCTTCGTTTTTGAAAGCCAAATACAAAGTCGTTAAGAGATAAAATTAATAATTCAAAAACAATTTCTACTTGTGGCGCGAAAATCATTAGCCAATCAAAACACTGGTTAGCCCGATAAATCGGGTTTCAAAATCGGGTAGAGGCTGCATGCAGGCTAAAAGTTGAGTCGGTACTTCATGTTATGGGATTATACTGGAATCACTATGCGTCTTGTGCGAGGTTTTTAGCGTAAAAATTAAAGCAATATAAAATGCGCTCTATAGACCTATTAGTTTACGTATATTTACTTTTATAGATCTAAAGATAAACTACATATTAATTTCCCCTAATTGTTTCTATAGTATTTTTGGTCATGAAGGAGAAGATGCAGATAATATTATTTACATTAACTGGCTGAACATGGTTCGCGCTGGGTTGATAGGGCTGGAGTTTTTTACACCTGAAAATAAGAAATGGCGACAGGTAACTTTAATTACTTAGGAAGCACCGTTCAGATATGACTGATAGAGTTATCAAGTATAAATAAAGTTAGCCATGGGAACACTAATGTAACGTATACTTACCGTAATCTCCAACACCTGGTTTTTTACTTGACTAGGCCCACATGCAAGCACGGTATGTTATTTTGCAAGTATTGCTCGAAGCAGGAGAAAGCTTGGTCAATATCACGCAGACCGAAGCAGAGGATGGTACACGAGATATCTTAATCCAACTGGACAGAAGTAAAATTCAAACTGTTGGTAAAGATGCCATTGGGAAATTCCTAACAAGGCTCCAGGTAAGATTACCAAGAGATCAGTGCGCAAGGAAGGATCACGCGTCGCGCCCCAGTCTTGAGTTTTCAAAGGGCTTTTTAAAGTTCGTTATAGTTACATTCCAATCATTTTGTCAGTTTTACATGCAGAATAACATTGATAATGTCTGCTTCAGATCTACAAATCGACTGCTGATTTCGATGAAGGTAAAAAAATGTACGCTGGTTATTCTGCCGTAAGTGAGAAGTTCTTGAATTTACGGAAAACTGTTCTTGCAAAAAAGCAACCAAGAAGAATGCTTGTTCAAGCAAACACCATTGTGAAAGGTAAGCGGTAGTGAACAAGTTGATAGATACTACGCATGTGCAAACACTACGCGTGCGCACTGTATGCATTTAAAGCAACGATCTTGCGTACTTCTGATTTGAAGACGCGTCGTCCAAAATCAGTTCATTTGATATCTTGGTACTATTTTTTTCAAGGAGAAGAAATCTCACTATGCGAGTACGCTGCCAGTGCCAGTGGAATGATTACGTCATACACAAATAGATATCCTTCCCATGATGCTGTTCTGGATAGTCTTTGGAAGGAAGAAGCGTCTTACCACGATTACCATTGACAGCAGTCTTCCCTGCCATTCTTAAATTAACAATAAAAGTGAGCGTGTTTGCCTTTGAATGCCCATCATAATTTAATGCAAAAAATTACAAGGACATATCTCAAAACGTTTCAGTGTAATCGTTCGAGAATAAAACTAATTTTGTTTTTATGCGTCTTGAACTCTTTTTGCCTACCGTATCGTTCCTTTTCGAGCCAAGCAGACTTTAGATTTTACTCTGTCTAACGCCAGAGTATTTTACTTTGTCGGGGGAAGAGCTCTCGGTAGTGTTAACTGCAAGAGATCCAGTAGGCTTTACAAAAGAAAAAAGCGTACGCACAAACGAGTGATCTTTCATCCGCAATCTTTCAAACCTTACACTCAACAGTTAGAGTTGAAGAGAGTTGAAGTTGTACTTCGATCAATTTATGAAGAGCTAATTCAACGCTAGTCACTCACCTTGAACGACCAGTCCATTGAGTCCTCTCTACATGGAAGGACAATATTTATCTGTATTTCAGCGGTCTAATGTCATGGTTAGAAAGGCCCGTACTTGTTGACCATAAAAACAACCGTGTTCATATTTTAATGGGGGGATTCTAATGGTTTGGGCTATACTTTGAACATCAATGTTACTAATACATAATTAAAAATACTTTATTTTTGTTTATGATATATACACAAGTATAGGCTAAAGAATTTGGTACAAAGCACAACGCATCAAGCCAAACGACGTGTGTGATATAGTAAGTGCGCAAGTACCTTATGCGTGACTTCCACCTTTCTCGGCAGCTGTTGGTTTATCCACTTTAATTTTAGGAAGTGGGTATTTAGTGTGTCCAGTGTAAGTAAAGACGTTATTTGTCTTATCATCAAACCATTCGTGTTTATTTAAGATAGCCCACTCCGTTTCCATGATCATTCCCATTTGTGTGCTGATGTTAATGCACTTGAACAACGTTAAGCTAGCTTCAGATTTCCTCCCACACAACAAATTAAAGTAAGCTTTTAAGTGATAACACCGTGGTTTAAGAACAGCAAATCTTTTGCAAATCTGTGAAATATTTGTCAAGGCCTAAAAGAAATTGGGAAAAAATGGTGATATGTACCTTTTTTTTTCTTTGTTTAATTTTTTAAAAATAAAAATTATTTAATAAAATTATTTGATTTACGGCAGTCATATTTTTGTCAACAGTAAGTTCCGAGCCCACTGAGCAATGTAGTCAGCTAACTTTGTTTACTGTCAAGAACAGGTGTTTGAACAATAGTCACGTCACAAGGGGGGAGGGGGTATCACAAAGCACTGTCACGTGACGGAGAGCCTGAAATTAAACAAGACAAGTTAATGTTGATGAGAATTTATTGTAGAGTTGCAAATCCTCATTCCACAACAAAAACTATATATTGCAGCTAGCATGAAGTATTTACCGTGAAAGTGGAGTGACCGCTGACACTAGATCCTGTAGGCTCAGTCCCCAAAAGATCTAGATCCGGCACCTGGTTTCGAATTACTGCATATTAATTTGGTGTTGGGGGGGGGGGGGGGGGGGGGGGGGGGGGGGGCTCAGAGTCACGTCAAAAATCGGCAAAAAAAGCGTCACGTATTTTGTGTATGACCCTTAAGTAACACCCTATCTTATTACGTCAGAAAACGCACGCGATGGGTATCTATTTTTATTAAAGTTGTTTTGATTCTCGTCGCTCCAGGTCCAACGAGGAGTCTAATGATTTTTAGTTCATGTTTTTTAATGAGAGTTCAAAGTGTGTGAGGTTAACCAGTGAGATCAACGATAGAGTGGGTAGAGGAGACTAGGGGCTAGGGCTCATTGTAAAATATACAACCTCCATTTCTAGTTGTTGTGCATAATGGTGGATTTTAAACACTCTCATTACTTACCTTTTTACACGTAATTCGAAATATTTTATTGTTAGGGTCATTTCTGAACGTTAATAAATGATACTCGACAACTTTAATGTAGCCACGAGCTGCCATCAATATTTCGAATGATTGAGGTTGATAAGCTAGATAAGAAAACAAATGAAGTACATAATATCTCCATTCTGGCCCATGGAGGAGTAGGCGTTCATGAACGCACTTCCAAATTGGCCGTATTTTCAGAAACACCTGAATGCATTGGCTGGCTTTCATTTTTTGAGAGAAAATCGAGATGAAATATTGCTCAAGTTGACCTTGTTCTTCTACCGATTAACTCATTCCTGTCCGGGGGCTTCCCCAGAGGTGAATAAAATCGTCTGGCGTTAGCCAGAATAAAATACTGAAGACCAATTCGGACAAGAAAGAGTTGAAGAGATAGTTTATAACTCATTCCTGTCCGGGGGCTTCCCCAGAGGTGAATAAAATCGTCTGGCGTTAGCCAGAATAAAATACTAAAGACCAATTCGGACAAGAAAGAGTTAAACATTAATTTCCTTTTATTTTTTTTCTTTATAAATTGTTAATGAATTTGAAAAGTAATATATCATACAGGAGGAGGAGTGTTTCATCAGGGTATCCAAACACTGACACGTTTGTTGAAAACCGAGACGAAGCCGAGGGTTTTGAACAAACTTCGAAGTGTTTGGATATCCTGATGAAACACTCCTCCGAGTGTATGATATAGCATCTCAAACAAATCAGTATTTAAAGAGAAAATCAAAGTAATTTGCTTAATTTATGTAATTTCTTCCTCCGATATCCAAACCACAGACACGGTACTGATTTCCTTTGTGTTTTTCTCAAGAATTATTAATGAGTTTGAGTTGAAAAATTCAATTGTTTTACCTGTCACAGTAGAAAAGAGTTTCTCAGCTTGTTCCCAGTTTTCACAACGTGCATACCTAGACAGAAGAGATGAAGTTACGCCAGCTAAGTTGTAGTAAATCAATAAATAAGATCAGTTTGTGAAACAAGACATTTACCAAAGAGCCAAGGATGCATTGAGATAATATTTGACGATGAAATCCCATGTTAGACAAGGGTCGACTGATGCCTGCGCGGTAAACTGCAAACAATCACTAAGACTCTCTAGTTTGTGCCCTGAAAAGTAAAGAATAAGAATGAAGTGAAGTGAAGTGAAGTGAAGTGAAGTGAAGTGAAGTGAAGTGAAGTGAAGTGAAGTGAAGTGAAGTGTAGAGGAGTGGAGTAGAGTGGGGTAAATGAAAACTAAGATAGTTCGTACCAGTTTCCAGGATCAAGTCGAAGCAGTTGCAGTAGTACATCGCACGACCGTGTACATCATCTTTTTCACGAGCGGCGTAATTTAATTCTTTTAAAATGTCATGACACGCATCGATTCTTAAAGAAAAAACAAAAACATGCTTCACTCGCATGCACATTTCTTCATGTTAATTAAGCAAAGAAATCCAATCAGCTCAAATTGAAAGGCTAGTACCTCCAAATAAGACGTTCAGGTAAAACGTTAAAATTAACCGGCGTCAGCTATTTTGTTTTGTGGACTTACTTTGACATGAGAATCAAAGACTGTGCCAGTGAAGGTATTCCGTTTATTTTCAATATGTGGTCGTTTAGTTTATTGGCAAGCGACAGAGCCTTGAAGCCTACAAAGAAATAAGTGGCATAATTAACACATATGAAATAATATAGGTAACACACGAGTAGTATAGCCTAGCCACGTATTTTATAGTCTAGCATACCTGTATCAGCGGCTAAACTCACGTGACCTTTACCAAGACGGAACGTGCTTACGACAGAATAAAAATTTGAAACAGTGATCAAGTCGTCAGCGGTCAAATATCGAGCCTCTTGTTTACATCTGTCCCGTTAAAAAATAAAAAAATGGTTTGCCAGAATAAAAAAATCAAATCAAAGTTTATTTGCACAATATTAAATCTACATTACAATTAACATTAAAGGAATTAACAATATATGTTTACCACATTTACCGGCGAAAACATTAAAGAAATTGTGCGCAGTAGACAAAGTAGCACTAGGCTTTCGAGTTATAATCTACTGCCTACGATAAATTACATTAATACAGAATAGAGACGTAAAAAGTGAATTAATTTAAGGTTTTACCATGATTTTGTAAAAGATTCATTTTGCAAAATTTATTAAATTTCCTATAAGTGTTGAAGCCATAAACGATGACTTTTACATGTCTTTCTGAGAGTGGATTTCTATTCAGTGTTTTTGGTCAATTTTACTCGTGATCGACAGGAGCAGTCAGTCAGGAAGAAACCTTGTTCAATTACCTGTCAAAAGCAACGGCTTCAAACTTTACTGCATACTTTCCCCAACATAATAATCCAGAACATTCAATTACAGATGAATACGCTGTCAATAACTGAAAATAAAATGTTTACTATAAAACTGATATGAGAAAATAAAACTGACAAAAAACAACAAAATTTTGCCCAGGGTTGAAGTAGAAAACGTGCCTTATGCTATTCTATCGTGTCTTATATTTAGAAAATGATGCAGACATACTTCGTGAAAATTGTCACCGATTTTTTCTGCAGTATTTAGCTCTTGTAAAGCAGCCATCAATGATTCTTTGTGTTGTCCTTCAGCGTGGTAGACATGAGAAATGTGAAAGAAACAACGAGCTTGCTCCAGAAGACAAGCATCGTCGTAATCACTAAAGAAATATGATGGACAATATAAGAATAATCCAATCATATCTGATACTACCCCCGCGTTTGCCATACTAATTAATACAACTACCAACACCAACAACAACACCACCACTACCACCACCACCACCACCACCACCACCACCACCACCACCACCACCACCACAAACACCAACACCAACACCAACACCAACACCACCACAAACACCACCACCACCACCAACACCAACAACAACAACAACAACAACAACAACAACAACAACAACAACAACAACAACAACAACAACAACAACACAAACACCAACACCACCAACACCACCACCACCAACAACAACAACAACAACAACAACAACAACAACAACACCACAAACACCACCAACACCAACACCACCACCAACACCAAAACAAACATCACCACCAGCAACAACACCACAAACACCAACATCACCACCAGCAACACCACCACATACACCAACATCAACATCAACACCAAGTTCACAACAACTGACACCTCCATCACCACCAGCTTCAACAACATATTGTAACAACATATTTAAAGTGCAATGCAACAAATTACAATTTCATTTAATCAGTTATACGCCACAATGATTACGCTGGCTCAAGACAAGAGATACACCGAATTACAGCTTACGTGAGATCCATAGAAATCCAAAACTTACTTTGAAGTTCTCAGAAATCTTGTGGGCAATATTTGACGCAATATCTGTCGAGCTAGTTCTTTGTAAATACACAAGGACACATCAGTTGCCGTTACTGGTTGTGAGACACCAAGTTCTTTGAGAGCGGCGTAAAGATGAAGTAACGCAGCATCAAGACGGTTCATTCCAAGCATTGCCTGCAGCGGGAAAACAAAAGTTCTCTCAAACATCGAAATATAGTAAAGTTGGATATACTGCCGAAGCAGAGAACGTAGGAGTCTAACGTTTCGAGCGAAGGCTTTTCGTCAGAGAGAAACGTTTCTCTCCGACGAAGAGCCTTTGCTCGAAACGTTATACGTCCTCTGTTTCGGCGCCTACGTAACAGACTACATTTAGTTCTCACAAAAAGAGATTTCAAAAGACAGTCAGTTAAAATATCAAACATAATGTCCACTTATACCTGTCCAACAAGACTTTCTACTCGCGCTTTTTCCTCGCGGTTTGCAACAAAATTGTTTCCATCTTCTTCTAACATGGTTTGCACTCGTTGTAGATACGATAAAGCTTGCATGTTATTGCAAGTAGCCAATGCCGCAGCACCAGATTCAGTCAAATATCTACAAGGAAAAACCCAGTGTAAATAAAACAGCACCGCATAAATACTGAAAATAAAATATGCAATGTTGTTCCCAAATAGATTGCGTGTAGCTTGATTATACCTGAATGTTTTTAATTTGTTTCCAGCAGCGCTCCAGTGTGTAACCAACTGAGCAAAAACTGAAGCAAGAACTTCTGCACATTCACATTTCGACATGTCAATTTTAGAAAGATTTATATTCATAGCATCTTCGATATCTTCCTCGGCGGCTGTAGAAAATAAAGCAAACGCAATGTTGTCGTATTTGTTATTGTCGTTAGCGGTGTTGGTGGGACGTGGTACTAGTGTTGTTGTTCTTCTTGTTGTTGTTGTTGTTGTTGTTGTTGATGTTGGTAGTGGTACGTAGCACTAGATAGTGTTGTTCTTGCTGTTGTTGGTAGTAGTGGTACGTGGTACTAGTGTTGTTGTTCTTGCTGTTGTTGGTAGTAGTGGTACGTGGTACTAGTGTTGTTGTTGTTGTTGTTGTTGTTGTTGTTGTTGTTGTTGTTGTTGTTGTTGTTGTTGTTGTTGTTGTTGTTGTTGTTGTTGTTGTTGTTGTTGTTGTTGTTGTTGTTGTTGTTGTTGTTGTTGTTGTTGTTGTTGTTGTTGTTGTTGTTGGTAGTAGTGGTACGTGGTACTAGTGTTGTTGTTTTTGCTGTTGTTGGTAGTAGTGGTACGTGGTACTAGTGTTGTTGTTCTTGCTGTTGTTGTTGGTGGTGGTGTTGTTGTTGTTGTTGGTACAAATGATGCCTAAAATTAGGCTAGCACTTTCACATTTTTTTTCTTATTACCGTTAATAAGGTAATAAGGGTTTGCGTGGAAATGTGCTACATGTAATGGTATTGGTGTGCATCTTATACATGCGTGCAATACACACTTGGTTTTCTTGCATGTGTATGCAATGTTCACTTAATTTCCTTGCAACTAAAATGTTCTCTTAGTTTTTCTTCGTTGAAATATTTACTTAGACTCGCAGTTTTTCCTTATTGAAGGGAAGCGATGAACACTCCAAATTGCTAATAGATTGCATAATAATATATATAAGGTAATAACAACTTTACATATAACACATGTAGCAAAATATAGCAAAATATAGTAATGGTAATAAGGTAATAAGGTAATAACAACTTTACATATAACATATGTAGCGTAATATAGCAATATAGTAATGGTAATAAGGTAATAAAGTAATAACAACTTTACATATAACACATGTAGCATAATATCGCAATAGAGTAATGGTAATAAGGTAATAAGGTAATAACAACTTTACATATATAACACTAGAGTAATGGTAATAAGGTAATAACAACTTTACATATATAACACATGTAGCATAATATAGCAATAGAGTAATGGTAATAAGGTAATAACAACTTTACATATAACACATGTAGCATAATATCGCAATAGAGTAGTGGTAATAAGGTAATAAGGTAATAACAACTTTACATATAACACATGTAGCATAATATAGCAATAGAGTAATGGTAATTAGGTAATAAGGTAATAACAACTTTACATAACACATGTAGCATAATATCGCAATAGAGTAATGGTAATAAGGTAATAAGGTAATAACAACTTTACATATATAACACTAGAGTAATGGTAATAAGGTAATAACAACTTTACATATATAACACATGTAGCATAATATAGCAATAGAGTAATGGTAATAAGGTAATAAGGTAATAACAACTTTACATGTAACACATGTAGCATAATATCGCAATAGAGTAATGGTAATAAGGTAATAAGGTAATAACAACTTTACATATAACACATGTAGCATAATATAGCAATAAAGTAATGGTAATAAGGTAATAAGGTAATAACAACTTTACATATATAACACATGTAGCATAATATATAGCAATAGAGTAATGGTAATAAGGTAATAAGGTAATAACAGCATTACATATAAAACGTGTAGCCGGCATTATATAATAGCAATAGAGTAACGATCACATCGATCATTTACTGAAGAAATTTATGGCCTATACTGTAGAATGTAAACAATCACGATAATGTGATACGAGGGTAAAAGCACTGATTTAAATCGCGTACAACCTTCATAAAAATTACAAAAAATCATTAAAAAATCATATGAACAAAAGAAATCACGATAAATCAAAAGATAGGTACGTGCTTGCATACATGTGGATACTGGTACTGTATTTGCTATTTGGCTTACAGATGTTCAAGAAATACAATTTGAATTGCCTAAGAAAACCTACATACCAACCGCCCAAGTATCATTCAAAAATAGTAAAACTAACAGTCATCAATCAAGTTGCACACTTTGTATTTCATTGTAGTAGGTATGGGATAATGTTGCATAGCATTTCTAGTGTGCATTCAAGGAAAATGAAGATGATGAGAAACTTCAACCATCTTTATTTCCCACAATTACTGAGAAAAACTTTAGTTTGAATGGTAACATTAACATTTTATACAAAGTGGGCTTCCAGCTTCCTCAAGATTTGTCCAATTCATTGCAAATACAACTAGAACCCAAGGATAGTGCAAAGTTTCGTAGAGCAATTAACAGTACTGTATTTCAACATAAAAAACACTTGAGCTTTTTACATTCAAATGATTTATTTTGCTTTAAATTGGACGATACATGTACAATTCAATGAAAAGTCTTGAGGATACAGTATGAAAAAATCTTTCTGATAGTTACACGCTTCAATTTAACTGCTGTATTAGTTCTAGTTTACATTATTCATGAACAGTTAATCCAGCATTAATTAGTAGAGCTAAAATTTTCCTCGTTCTGTGAGTAGTCAGTAAGGAGTCAAATATGGCATAGTTCAATTTTTTAGCCATTTTAAATGATTGGTGTTGACCACTGACCTGTATATAACATGTTACAGGCCAGTGGTGTTGACTAATCCTTCATCTGTATATAGTTGGTGTTTTTAAATGGAATGAATCGCAGGATTTAATCTTAAAGTTTATATGGGCAAAAACCACAATCTTTCAGGTTGATTGGTCATTTTTGTCATTGCTGTACAGTACATGAATGTACAGTTTTTTATCTTTTGAAGGTTTATAAGCTGCAATGGGTATCTATATGCAGACTGTTTGCACAGAGCATTTATTGTAACATGAGACATTCATCCATAGGCAGAGCCATTACCGTTTGACAAGTACAGTATTTTGGTTTCAACATGACTTCAGTTGCAACGAACATGCATAGAACATCCAGTTTAATCAAGTGAAATGCCAAATATTACTTGTAAATAAAGGGTCTTTTATGAACTGGGTACGGTTTAGTAGGAAAACCTGGAAAACCGTCATCATTATTTATTACAATGTATAATTTTGTTTAGTTCTTAAAATTGTTACTATTAAAGATGAGAAAAGCAAAATAAAATTAAAGTTAGCAAACGTTTTCGCTGAACGTTCGATTTTGCCGTGATTTACGCAGTCATTTATAATTTAATATACAGCCAAATAAATTATGACGTCCAGCGCCATTAAAAATTTGAAATTGCGTTCCTTCAAGTAGTTCAATACTGAAATTGCATTAGTTTCTGAAATTTTGAAAAACCGGTTTTACCCGCGGTTTAATTAGAGTCGGACGGTTTGGCGGTTTATACTTTAATTAATCAAAACCACCATTACCATTACCTATATGTAATGTTGTTATTACCTATTACCATTATATATATTATGCTACATGTGTTATATATGTAAAGTTGTTATTACCTTATTACCTTATTACCATACTCTATTGCTATATTATGCTACATGTGTTATATATGTAAAGTTCTTATTACCTTATTACCATTACTCTTTTGCTACATGTGTTATATATGTAAAGTTGTTATTACCTTATTACCTTATTACCATTACTCTATTGCTATATTATGCTACATGTGTTATATATGTAAAGTTGTTATTACCTTATTACCTTATTACCATTACTCTTTTGCTACATGTGTTATATATGTAAAGTTGTTATTACCTTATTACCTTATTACCATTACTCTATTGCGATATTATGCTACATGTGTTATATGTAAAGTTGTTATTACCTTATTACCTTATTACCATTACTCTATTGCGATATTATGCTACATGTGTTATATGTAAAGCTGTTATTACCTTATTACCTTATTACCATTACTCTATTGCGATATTATGCTACATGTGTTATATGTAAAGTTGTTATTACCTTATTACCTTATTACCATTACTCTATTGCTAATTATGCTACATGTGTTATATATGTAAAGTTGTTATTACCTTATTACCATTACTCTAGTGTTATATATGTAAAGTTGTTATTACCTTATTACCTTATTACCATTACTCTATTGCGATATTATGCTACATGTGTTATATGTAAAGTTGTTATTACCTTATTACCATTACTCTATTGCGATATTATGCTACATGTGTTATATGTAAAGTTGTTATTACCTTATTACCATTACTCTATTGCTATATTATGCTACATGTGTTATATATGTAAAGTTGTTATTACCTTATTACCATTACTCTATTGCGATATTATGCTACATGTGTTATATGTAAAGTTGTTATTACCTTATTACCTTATTACCATTACTCTATTGCGATATTATGCTACATGTGTTATATATGTAAAGTTGTTATTACCTTATTACCATTACTCTATTGCGATATTATGCTACATGTGTTATATGTAAAGTTGTTATTACCTTATTGCCATTACTCTATTGCGATATTATGCTACATGTGTTATATGTAAAGTTGTTATTACCTTATTACCTTATTACCATTACTCTATTGCGATATTATGCTACATGTGTTATATGTAAAGTTGTTATTACCTTATTACCTTATTACCATTACTCTATTGCTATATTATGCTACATGTGTTATATGTAAAGTTGTTATTACCTTATTACCATTACTCTATTGCGATATTATATGCTACATGTGTTATATATGTAAAGTTGTTATTACCTTATTACCTTATTACCATTACTCTATTGCGATATTATGCTACATGTGTTATATGTAAAGCTGTTATTACCTTATTACCTTATTACCATTACTCTATTGCTTTATTTTGCTACATGTGTTATATGTAAAGCTGTTTAGTGTTACCTTATTACCTATTACCATTACTCTATTGCTATTATATTATGCTATATATTATTATGCAATCTATTAGCAATTTGGAGTGTTCATCGCTTCCTTCAATAAGGGAAAACTGAGAGTCTAAGTAAATATTTCAACGAAGAGAAACTAAGAGAACATTTTAGTTGCAAGGAAATTAAGTGAACATTGCATACACATGCAAGAAAACCAAGTGTGTATTGCACGCATGTATAAGATGCACACCAATACCATTACATGTAGCACAATTCCACGCAAACCCTTATTACCTTATTAACGGTAATAAGAAAAAAAATGTGAAAGTACTAGCCTAATTTTAGGCATGGTATAGGTGGTAGTGGTGTTTTTCTTGGTGTTTTTCTTATTAAAATACCTGAAGATATGTTCTCATTAGATTCGCGTTTATTACGACGAAGAGATTTCGTCAACAGGCAGTCTTGTTTATAATCATCAGGATCAACGACACCAGATGTCACTAACACTGGACCAACACCACCTGATAAATCAAACCAATCGCAATAACTCAAAAACAATGTGGAAAGAAAGGAAGACCTTGAAGATGAAGTAAACTCCATCTTTCTCTTTATGTTTTTAAGAAAAATGAACCCGTCACTGATATCTGGAAATGAAAGTGGATTGTAGGAGAGATTTCACAGCATGCTGGAAAGCAAATAATTGTTCAGAAAGCGCCAACTCGGTACAATACCTGAATGAGGTGGAAAAGTACTTCTTTGATCACGTGGTGTTCTTTCACGTTCGGCTTTTAAATTGACTTCCATCATCATCACTTCATTTCCTATGGTGATAGTTCTTGGTGGTTGTTCAGCAACAGCAGAGACACGATCAGTAACTCGAGAACAAAATGCTCCTTCTTCTTGAACTTTCTCACGTATCAAACGACTTGAACGACGTTTCTCTGCATCAGAACTAAAATGAACAGCGCTGCGACCAGAACCTGAAAAAAAGATAGTAAGATAGTAAGATAGTAAGATAGTAAGATAGTAAGATAGTAAGATAGTAAGATAGTAAGATAGTAAGATAGTAAGATTAGTGAGACAGACAGACAGACAGACAGACAGACAGACAGACAGACAGACAGACAGACAGACAGACAGACAGACAGACAGACAGACAGACAGACAGACAGACAGACAGACAGACAGACAGACAGACATTTCTTTCAGCTATTTCTTGTGGCTCGTCCTTTTTCAGATCATTTGTTCCGACGTGTAAAATAAGGTGGTTTGGATGATGTTTAATACTTGGTTTAATGTAGTCGGTCATATCTTTTGTTGTGGAACCTGGGAAAGCCTTCACACTAACACGACTTAGTTTGTTGGACATTCGCCAGCCATCAAGTTTCGAAACCAAAGAGTCACCTATGATTACAGATCTTTTCACATGATTGTCATTGCCGGTTGGAGACGGCTGATTAAAAGTTGGTTCTGTAATGTTCTTCTCGGTCACATTTTGACTTTTAGGCGTGGCCTTACGTCCTTTTGACGTCATACTATTGTTGTTATTACCTTCATCGATCTCTTGAGACTTCTTCTTTTCTGCTTTTTTCTTCTTACCATTGTTGTTATTACCTTCATCGCTCTTCTGAGACTTCTTCTTTTCTGTTTCCTGGTGATTAACCAATTTTCTGTCTTGCATAATTAACTTCATTGCCGTAACAAGACTCGCCTTATCTTCTTCAAGTCGGTTAATAACATCTTTTTGGCTTTTTACTTGGCTTTGCAGAGATTTGATTTCCTTTCGGCAACGTTCTAGTTCACTAACTGACCGTTTATCAACCTCAGACAACGGTGCTTGCTCACCGAAGCAGGATTCTTTTATATACTTTATTTCATTCTTCAATTTAATTATTTCTTCTAAGACGAAGGATAGATCACCATTTGCCTTCACAACACCTGACGGCAAGTCTTTAAGGATTGGAACTTCATCTAGATCAATTAATTTCTCTTTATCACTTCCTTGATCAAAGGTCATTGGTGTTGTACGCAACGGAACAGAACTCGACGAATTTAAGCAGGTCTCTGTTGGGATTTCTTCGAATACTTCGGCTACGGAGTCAATGCTTTCCAAA